>JAYMTT010000401.1:0-13525 GCA_036898025.1 Hypseocharis bilobata
TTATGGACTCTCGACAGAAGCTCGATCTCTGTTTTGAAACCCCACCCTGCATAGATCCTTGTTAAGCTCTTCTGATGACAATTAGTTGCCCAGATGCAAGAATTTCTTTATTGGTCACTTTTTTTTTTCAAATTTATGAACTAAATTGGTATAAAAAATAATTTAATTACCAAACACGTTCATTTTTAAAGTTTAAGGACTATTTTGAAATTTAATTTTTTTGAAATAAAAATAATTTTAGGAAAAACAAAAAAATCAACATTTACATAAGAGTATTAAATAGATTCCTCCGGCGAATCCCAAAATATTAATTGGGGGTTGGTTGAAAAAAAAGGAAGAGGAGCGGTGGGCCCGGTGCCAACCTCGAACCCCACCACCGCAGTCTCCGAACTATGAACAGTACAGACGCCAAAATTTGTCAGCTTTCTTCTGCAATTTTTTTCTCCCAATATTATATAAATCTCTCACTGATCTCTTCTCTCAACCCCGTAGCCATTGCTCTCGGCAAGATCTGAGACGACACGATTTAGCTACAGAACCCACCTTTGGCTCCTCCAATTTTCCTTCTCTTTCCTCCGTTTTCCCGGAAAATTCTGGTTCCTGTAAATGGCAGGCGATTCTCAGAAATGGGTGCTGATGGTCACTGCTCAAACGCCCACCAATATTGCGGTGATCAAGTACTGGGGAAAGAGGGACGAAACCCTAATCCTGCCCGTCAATGATAGCATCAGTGTCACACTCGATCCCGCTCACCTCTGCACCACCACCACCGCTGCTGTCAGCCCCAGCTTTAAGGAAGACCGGATGTGGCTCAATGGCAAGGTAAGCTCTTCTGGGTCTTTCGATTTTTCTCTCCTGGTCGCTCGGAGATGTTGGGCTAATGAAAAAATAATGGAAAGTTTGAATTTTTATTTATGGTCGCATCTATGGTCAACTGGGTTTAATAACCAGAGTTCACTTTAGCTTTTGGAAAGATTGGTTGCAGGAAAAATGATGGGAATTTGGAGTTTTGGTACTTTGATATGAATAAGCATTCGAGAAAAATGCTAAACTGATGGATTGAGCTTAGCTTGCCGCTAGTAAGATTAAGAAAGATTGAGTTTGACTTAATGGCTTAGTAAACTTATTTCTGGGCAATTCATTTTTGCTACATTTGTTGGGAAAAATATTGTTAGAATCAAAAGGAGGAAGTAGCATCTGTTGTATGATCTTACTAAAATTTCGAATTTTTGGTTGCACCACTGGTCAACTAAGCTTTGACATAGATATAGGATTATGGCTTGGTAGTATGGATTTTCGAGCTTCATAGAATTGTAAAAGATTGCATGTGGATGGATTTTTTCTTTTTTGTTTTCTCATTATTTGAATCTGAGACAGAATAAAATGAAATTATGGGCAACCAAGCTCGATTATGGATAAGAAAGGTTGGGTATGGGTCAACAGGAATGTAGACTTTTCTGGCTATTCAGCTTCTGATCTTTCAACTGCAAACAAAATGTAGGAAAGGAGAAGATTTGAATAATTATTATATGGAACTTAAGAACAAAACTGAGGTGAATACTACTGTTTAGTCTTCAGAAACTCAAATGGAGTGATTAATTTTTATGGTGCTCCCATGTAGAATATTTTTGCGATTCCTAAAAAATGTGGAAAAAGGATCAACATTTTGGGGACATGATTTATAATTTTTTGGGACTAGAAAGGAGAAACAATTTGACTAAACCAGAGATAAAACCACTACATATGCTTGCACACAGACACTCACACTAATACATGTACCCTGGGTAAGGTTCAAGATAGAAGGGGTATGACTCAATGGGAGGGTAATTCTTTTTTTTTTCCTTGTATTTGATACCACTTCTGGTTGGTTGTTCCTGAATATATCTGATGGTTGTTCTAATGTTCTTGAATATAGGAAAGAACTGAAAAAATTGAAACCTTTTTTCTATGTTTTTAGCTTTGAGAATGCAAACATAGTGAGCCCACTTTTAGCATTGGGCCTCGTTAATGCAAGTTTTTATTTTTTTGGAAGCATTACTGGCTAAATTTAGAAGTTGAAATATAATGCCTGCTCTTTTTAACAATTGTGATGCTTTTAGCTCTGTTGTTGATCTGTGGCGCTTTTTGTTTTTGCTGGTTAGTGTAGGAGATTTCCCTTTCTGGAGGGAGGGTCCAGAGTTGTTTAAGAGAAATTCGTAGTCGCGCTTGTGACGTTGAAGATAAGGAAAAGGGTATCAAGATTGAGAAGAAGGATTGGGAGAAATTGCATGTACACATTGCCTCATATAATAATTTCCCAACTGCTGCTGGACTGGCTTCCTCAGCGGCTGGTTTAGCTTGTCTTGGTAATGAGCCCTTATATAAATATTTTTCGTTCCTTTTTCTTTTTCCTAGTCACTTTAGTGCAGTTTTCTTGTGATATTTTGACAAGACCCATAATATTTCACTGTTATGCCTTAATATTTCAACTCATAGCCGTACTAGTTATCTCATATTGAGCATAATTTAGTACCATTTCTTTTAGGTATATAATGTTGATCTTTTCTTGCGTATATCATGTCACCAACCAAATAATTTTTGTTTTCCATAAATGAAAGAATATTTTTAACCTCATTTTAGCAGCCATAAGGTCTTCATTATTTTTTTCTTTCTGATTTTAATATGTAACCGAAGCAAACTTTTTTATTCATTGTTTAAGTGTCTTGATATTTGCTCATTGCGCTTCATCTACAGTTTTTGCGCTTGGAAAGTTAATGAATGTGATAGAAGATCATAGCCAACTTTCGGCTATCGCAAGGTATGTCTTTTTTGTTGTTGCATGAATGACCTAGGGCATTCGTCTTGCTCTATCATCCTATTGCTTGTACCTAGCTGTAACTTTAAGAAGTGATAAGAGTTACTGTCTTTTTGTAAATATATTTTTGTCTCACTATCTTGAAATCCATTATGGAATTTCTTTTCTACCAATTTTTCTCACATAAGTTAATTCAACCTTGTATTAAGTTGTCTAGCATTTCCATATAACAGGGTCCGGAGAAAGCTAGTGTAAATGGCGGTGATATTTTTTACGTTTTGTTTATTAATACAGGCAAGGTTCAGGGAGCGCTTGTCGCAGTTTATATGGTGGATTCGTCAAGTGGGTCATGGGAAAAGTAAGTTCAATTTCATAGGTCTTTGCTGCTTTCTGTCAGCAAACTATTATATCCTTGGAGCAGTCAATTTGATTTTTGCGTCTTGTAATGTCCAGGAGGAAGATGGAAGTGACAGCTTAGCAGTTCAACTTGCAGATGAGAAGCACTGGGATGATCTTGTTATCATTATTGCTGTGGTATGTCTCCTTTATTGGGGATTCTGTGGTTTGATGAGTTTACTGGTTGCTTTTGGGCAGTGAAAGTAGATTTTTGTTTCAAATATTCCTCAGTGGGGGGTTTTTCTTAGTTCTTTTTTTTTACCAATATAATCTCTCATTGTGGAAACAAGTGATGTATTCATCTCAAAGTTCACTCAGCAGCAAAATTGAAAAAAAAATAAAAGAATTAGAAAGTGTTTGAGGCTGCAACTCTGGAAAATTTAGTCACAAGGACACTATTATATTTGCATGTTTGTGAATTCATCATGTGGAAAATATGTTTTCATCTAGGTTTTGATGGTTCTGTATGTCTACTGGCTGTTTTGGGGCTGATTATATAAGAACAGAATTCTTCTCTTGTTTGTTCTATTTATTTCTTTTAGAGTTTTGTAGTGGTTGCAACTGGTCCTTAATATTTGAATTCTGGTGGTGGCATTTGTTTATGGTTAATCAGTTGATCAGAAAGATACTCGTTATCTTTATCTTTGTTGATATGTACACTGTTTCACTGATCTATTCAATTTAATTAATAGTTTCAGAGTTTTATCTGGCAAAATGTATATATTTTTAGGTTAAGCTGCAGCATTTTTTTTCCCTTTTTTTTGGCCGCTGAGTGGGTGGAAGACTATATAAAATAAAATGAAATCTTTTGTGAGAGCTCATGCGCATCTTATAACATTGTTACATTGATGCACTTATCCCTTCGGTAAACATCTGGTGCAGTATGGCTTCTGTCGCACTCCATTGTTTTTATATCACAAATTATTATTTCGTTAATTTCAGGTAAGTTCACGACAGAAGGAAACAAGTAGCACCTCAGGAATGCGTGAGAGTGTTGAGACAAGTTTGCTTTTACAACATAGGGCAAAGGTGCTTTTTGGTCTACATCATTTCCATAATCTCTCTTTTTGTCAGATACTTTGACATTAGTAAAAGAAACTCTGCTCAGGTTGGGTTTTACCTTTTTAATTCTTTGTTTTCTGTTATCCAATAGGAAATAGTACCAAAGCGCATACTTAGAATGGAAGACGCCATCAAGAATCGTGATTTTGCATCTTTTGCTCAATTGACCTGTACTGACAGTAACCAGTTTCATGCTGTCTGCCTGGATACATGTCCACCAATATTCTACATGAATGATACATCCCATAGGCAAGTCCTGCATTGTTTTTCTCATTATAAGTAATTAGCTTGGCCAAAATAAGAAGCCAATAACTGTTATGGCTATATGTCCCCAAGCAGTTCAGTTCTTCAGTTTGATATTGACAAAGTGTTCTTTGTTTCAGGATTATTAGCTGTGTTGAAAAGTGGAATCGTTCTGAGGAAACACCTCAGGTCTGTATGTCTTACGATCTTAATTGGAAGTATTTACTGATTTCTGACAGTAATAGGTTGTTGCTGACAAGATGATAATTTATTGAGATTTTGAGATGGCAAAGTTCACTGAAACATAGAGTAATTGTTCGTAGATGGACATTATTTTTCTTGAGTTCAAACTTCAAGCATGCATAATCTGTAATCCTAATGTAACAATTATGCTGGTCAGAGTTAACAAATGTTAGCTTCGCCTATTTACTGATTAGAAGATTCCTCTTACCATTTCAAGTCTTAATGATTTCCAAACCCATAATGAGTTAAAACCTCTCGTTGATTTCTATAAATAACATCTGCAAAGCACGACTTGATTGGTTTTATGTATTCTGAAGTTTTCCTTTTTTATGAACTGAACAACCGTGGAAGTATCTCGTCATCCTATATCCAATTAGTGGCCAAAAAATCATAATTGCCTCATATCCATGCCCTGACCCATTGTTCACAGCAAAGCATGTTTTCCTTGAATAAGTTTACTATTCCCCTTAGTAGTGGTGGTAGATATCTGAAGATTTTACGTAGTACCAGTTTTGACTCTATGAAGTATCTCATGACTCATGTCTGCTATGCTCGATAACTCCTAGATCTGTAGCTCTTTCATACTTGTGGCTATTGCTGATACGTACAGAATGTCAAGTAACCTGGGGCTGGGTTGGTCCCCTTAAAAAATGTTCATGTTCGATCAACTTAGACTTTGCTCCTTTTTTTCTTCATTCACATGTTTGCTTGTGCTGTTGAAACTGGAAATACCTCCCACAGCCTCATTCTTATGGGATGATAAATTGGATCTTTTGGTCAAATTATAACTTTTTATAGCTGGAGCTTATCTTCACGTGTCTTGTCTATTATGGTTATGGACTTATAGGTGGCTGATGTTATGAAATTTGACAGGTCGCCTATACTTTTGATGCTGGGCCAAATGCAGTTCTAATTGCACGCAATAGAAATGCTGCTGCCCATTTGCTTCAAAGGCTGCTTTTCCACTTTCCTCCTAACGCTGATACCGATTTGAACAGGTACTATGTATTCTGATATTAAGCCACCATGTGAATTAGTTTTTCAGCTGGTAAAACATATACTAGAAAATTGAAAATATTTATTAGATTTTGCTTGCTATAAAGCAGCTGTGCTTAATTTTTTTTTTCTGCGCTTAATTTTTTTCCCTCCCAGTTATGTTATTGGTGATAAATCTATACTACAAGATGCCGGGATCAACGGGATGAAGGATGTTGAGGCTCTGCCACCCCCTCCGGAAGTTAAGAATAACATTCCAGCCCAGAAATACACAGGTGAAGTCAGTTATTTTATCTGCACGAGACCTGGGAGAGGTCCAGTTTTGCTTTCTGATGAAAGTCAGGCTCTTCTCAACCCTGAAACTGGGATGCCTAAGTAAGTTATAGGACTTTTTTCCCCTCTTCCTACTTCCTCTCTTCTATTCTGTTCTGGGGCCAAGTCAGAATTTCTGAGCCTGAAGGATTTTTTACAGTGAACCAAGCACTGAGAAATGATTCTGCTGAACTATTCTTCTCAAGTTTACACCTTTAGTTGCTGCTTTCGTGTATTTGTAATTTATTTTTTGCTTTTTAATCCAGTTATGTTTGTGTACTTACCATCTTCTTTGATGTGGTAATGAATTTATTTTTCTTGAATAAAGTTTCAGCTTGGAATTATTTAAAGGCTTCAAATTTCATTCTAAGTCCTGAAGATAATTCTCATCTGTTGATAGATATGTGAACTTATTGTACAAAATGTACATTTAAGTAGAGTTTTGCACGTGAAATGTGAGTTTAGATATTCATAATGACAAATTTCTACGTAATATTTGAATATAAGCCCGTTTCTTGAATTACCCTCCCTGATATTTGCTCATATAAAAGTTTTTGGATCTCTAAGAGACCCACCTTATCAATGGCTTGTTCTGTTCTTGCTTTCTGAGTGCCTGTAAATTCCTCTGGTTATTGGAGTGTTTAAGGGAGAAACAAGAGCCTCTTCTTTTGTTTTCAGCATGCGACTATTTTGGCACGTGAAAGGAAAGAATGGAACAGATGATGTTGGATACTCTTCAAGTAAAGCCGGCAGTGGTAGTAGTAGTACTGTGCATACTGCATTGAGATTGGTTTGAACTAGCCCCCATACAATATCTATTTGTTTCTGTGAAGGGGTTGTGAATAACAGAAAACTGGTCTACTTGGCTGTTTTGATAGCTTTATGCGGTTAAGTTAGGTTTAGAAACAGCAATATAGGCTTTAACATCCATAACTATGATTATAGGTCTATTGGTGGTTTGGATGAACTGAGTTGGTTGATTCTTTTTAGCCAGACTTGTACCTTTCGATTGAGTTATAATCATTGGGTTATGTGTTAGCTTTTATCAAGTGGGGTGTTGCAGGTCGCTTTCGTTCAATTATGAACAGTTCCAAGTTTTTTTTCAGTAATCGTTGGAGATAGCATGCAAATAAGATGAATAAAGCTTGTCTTATCATGCTAAAATTCTAAGCATCAAGCATCAGAGAGAGACCCATCAAATGTAACATCTCTCTCTCTCTCTCTCTCTCATTTGTTATTTGAGACAGGAACCTTCTTTTTAGCCTCTCTGGGGATTCTGTTCATGCATTATTTGCGACAAGAACCATCTTTTTAGCCCTTTTAGGGTAATTTTATTCATTTACATAAGCTTGCTAGTTGCTACATGCAAACATGAAAAGCTTTGGGTTTTCGTAAGTAAATATAATATTAACAAAAGAAGAGTACACGGGATAACAAAAATAAATAAATAAATAAATAAAAAGAGTATTTTTATTCCAGATTTAGAATTCACATATGTTAATCAAAGTCGAAATTGTCTGAAAAGACACAAATGAAAACCAATATCCAGTTCTAGATAACCAAAAACCATAAAGATTTGAACAGGTGAGTCCAGGATTTGTTGAGGGGCACAATATCAAACTTCTAAATATTTTGCCATGGTTGGCTCAAATATTTCAGCGTCGTCCTGGAACAAACACATGATGCTGCAAACAGCGGACAAGGAGAAACCAATAACGAAGATAAAATCAACTTAGTATGTGTTTGATGGGTACACAGCGAGAATAAGCTGATAATGGCAACATCACTAGGGTGTACTTTACAGTATAACATAAAACTGCTGTACAAGGTTGCATTCTAAGACCTCTCTCTCCCCCAAGACAAAATAAAAATGTATATTTTTTTTGAAAGAAATGTAACCTAAACAATAAAGAAAGGAACTTCTAGATAATCTTGATACAACTAGCTACTCTTAAGAATCTAATTTCCATCACTCTTCTTGCTTCTTAAATTGTGTGTGATCCAGCTGCCCAGTTTTGTTCTTGTTGAGTTCATGCATCATGCTTCCTTTCACCGTGTCTGATCATCTTAATGTCTCCTTGTTTTGTGCGTTTGTGATGCCCAAGATAATCATCATCATCCCTTCCATCCAAATAGACATGCTGCCTTAAACTAGAATGCTTATTGTGTCCATGCTTGTGCTTGTCCTTGTGAACATGGTGAAGATAATAATTGTAGCTGGCATCCCGTTCTAAATGGTTATGCTTGTGCTCATGAGTGCTTCTTCGTTTATGAGCACCGTACTTGTGGTGTCTCGCTTCCTTCTCATGGTGTCTACCATGGCGGACATTGGGGCAGTCAACATGAACTATGTGCCTCCTAACGTCTCTGGTGCTCCCACTATCAGCACAACAGTGATCTTCCCACCAGTCATAAAGAGGATCGAAGAGTCCTTTCTGATGTAAAAGCCATAGGAGCACAATAACTGCAAGTCACAGTACAGTATGTTATGGATAGCAGTAAAATAAGAAGACGCGGTACTTGTGTCTTTCTAGCTTTCTCGCTAATCATCACCCGCTATTAACTGTCAAGGGGAAAATTCAGTTTACCTGTAGGAAAAATTGCCAGAAGTAGACCAAACAGCACTATCCAACTCATACATATGTACTGTATGTGGCAGCTGAAATCAAAGAAACTGGAACATTTCCTTCTGTTCACACAATCATAAATATAGTAAGACACTGGAAGTCCCCATGAAAAGTCTCAATATTTGCATATATATCACGTTAAAACAGAATTTGTAACTTCGTCCTTTTGGCTACGCAAAATAGCATCGTACCTGCAAGTTCTTCCAGTAATGAAGTCTCTTACAGCTTCCCATAATTTGTCCCAAATGCTCTCGATAGACTCAAAGATACCATTTATACTGCCCTTTGGTGGCTGAAACGGAGTAATCTAAGATAAATAAGAAATTTCAGTCATCGAGTCATATTAATCAACTGCCACAGTGAACATGGTAAAACATAAGCAAGACTTCATATGATTGTTGGATAAAGGCATAACATTAAAACTGCAACCGGACCTGCGATCCATTGTCGAGCACTGTAGCTGTAGTAGTAAATTGGCATTCAGCTCTATCGACTTCACTAAAAGCAGAGTCCTTTAGAATAGCTGCATTCAAGCACGTGCACTTTAATTGAGAACTAATATTCTCTTAGTACTTTCATGTCATTTTCAAAAGAAGACAGCTAAAGATGGATGATGTACAATCAAAACGTAAAATCTTACCTAAACACGCATATTTTGCTGCTTGATCAGTTGTGGGATACAATTTGAATGACCGAGTCAGAACTTCTTCTGGCTTCATAATGAAGAATTGTTCCTAAAACCATTCAAACTTTCAAAAAGGATTACCTTGGTGAATTTATAATCAAGATGTTTCTACAAAGCTAAAAAAAAAATACATGAGACAAACAAAGGAGAGTTTACCTCCATGAGGCTGACACCTCTTGAGCAGTCAAACTGCACGATAAAAGATATTCAATAGTCCAAAATTGGAACTTCAAAAGTAACTAAAAGCTACACTATGTCAGAATATAACTGGGAATACATACCGTTAAGCTGTATGATGCTTCCACTTCACCCGTATTTTTAGCAGTGATTGTAGCAACTCCAAACTGAGTAAGGGCTTCAAATGTCGGGACAGTGATACTTAAGATTTTCCCAGGGCTCCTAGAAAAAGATGGAACAATGCAACATAGTTGTAAAAACAAATATGGCACATTGTCGAAGAACAAGGTTATGCTAAGATGAAGAAAAGAATTAAAATGAAAGCATTTGGTATCATTCTAAAGCATCTAAGTCTTTTGTGATTTCTGAAATAAGTACAAACAAACCAGATATGAGCATGCACGTGAACACACACACCCTCAATAATCAGAAAATCTTTTAAGTTTGAACTTATACAAGAGGGCGAAGATCTACTCGATTTTATAATAGAATTGTTCTTTCCCCTAATCTGTGTTTTCTAGAGATTACAATTACAGATAAATCCTGTTTTTATAGTGTCTCATTTTGAAATGAATTATCTAATCAATCGTATCTCTAGTTTTAAAATAAAAACTATGAAACAATCAAGTTTCTTTTGCAAATAGTTACGTTGAAGCATATTAATAGATCATAAACAGCAAATATCTCAAAATTGAGATTATGGACGAATGAAATTAACCCTCATGAAACAATATAATTTTTTATGGGTGTCATTTATTTATTTATGTATTAAGGAAGATAGTTACAGCTTTTAAGTTGAATTCTGAACTCAGACACTAAATCTCTTAACTACACAGATATGGCTGACTGTCAAGCCAATAGAAACAAACCCAACTACTAGAGAAATATTGGAAGACCGACATTCCATGCTCATAGACTCAAATTAACCAAACATTGTATGTCCATACCTGGAGAAAAGTACTGTATACCTTCAGATCATATCAAAGGTGGTAGGGTTAGGGTGAGGTTGGAAGGTATTTATTGAAATTTGTTTGGCAACGAAAAGAAATAAGAGGAGCAAAGAAAACGAAAAAGAACATAATAATTTTTACCTTTGATATACATATTCTATGTCATCAGCCGTTAATTCTATAAGAAGGTTTGTATTGAGGACTTCAGTAACTCCTATGGAGAATGAATGAGTCCCTGCATTCTGCACTCAATTAAAATGATTAAAAATTTAAATGATAGGCATCCTAGTGAAAATGAGATATATATATAATTAGAGAAACATAACGGGATGCTGGTTTATCCTCTCAAACCTTCCTTGCACACCATATAACGGTATCTGGTTCCTCTTGATTCGATTTTGGTCAGCCTGTCAGTAGGATTACGATAGTTTTTCAATCGAAAATATCAACCATAGGAGAAACACACAACAATTGGCCAATCCATGAAATCACGCAGGAGCAAATTCCAAATAAAAGAAGAAGACTAATATTAAGATTGTAAAAGACACGAAGCACAACTTTTTAGTTCCATACTCACATCCCAGTAATTCCACAACTGATTGTGCAAGCAACTCCAATATGGAGAGGCACAGAAGTTTGGCTGCCCATTGAAAGCCTCATAACTGAGACCGATTTTGTTACACTCAAAGCCATCTAGCGTAAATCTCACTCTCTCAAGCAGCATCCACATAGAAAAATTACTCCCCAGGTTCTGTGGTTGGCCAGGGCCACCCTTTCACAAGAAAAAAGAAATCTCAGAAATATAATATACTAAATATTAGTGAGTCAATATCCCAAATTCTCGATTGGAAATGGTACGAACAATTTCTAATTGAGAAACACACGAAAAGATCACAGCTAGGGTCTGAAAATCAGGTTGTTAGCTGTTATTAAAATGAAGCAAGCATACCTGCCTCGGGATTACGAGGTAGAAATCCTCAAATGAAGGAATACTTGTGTACCCGGCAAAATCTCCAATAAGATTAACCCTTAAAAAATTATCATTTGATATAACTGTTCTATTCTCAGGACCCACAATGACTTCCTGTGAGTAAAATCAAATTAAATTTTTTTTCTTATTAGTCAACTTCTGACATGAAATTGTCAGTTACAGTTCAAAACAATTAGACAACAAACATAAATAATTAACATGAATCATACTCCCAAATGGCCGTAATAACTTGAGCCCAATACTATAAATTAATGAAATTATCGTCAAGGTCAAAAGGTATCATATCTTAGTCGTTGTAAGTAAGGATAGAAGAAAGTAAAAGAAAGAAGTGAATCTTTAAGTTGCATTTAGATTTCAGGATCAGAAAGAAGGACATACCGAAACTTTAGATCCTTTCTTCACCTCAATTCGAACACTGAATCCGAGAGAGCGCTGTCCAATACCAAAAACATGGAACCTAAGTGGATAAAAATATATCGTTTATTCAAAAGTAACTAAGGGAGTGAAAAAGTTAATAAAAAGGAAAGGAGGAGGGAAAAGGCATCAATTATAGAACCCAAACAATATGTTTGTCATAACATCTGACATCTATTGTTATCGTTGCAATTTGGAGTTCATTAAGAGCTGAAAACTAAAACAAAGATTTCAGATTATTTAATGAAACCTGAAACAAATAGTTAAATCAACAAACTATGCAAATAATAATGGTATATAGTATAGATAATTTAGATAAGTTTATATACCTAATTGCTTATCAGAGTAAAAGACATAAATCAACGATGAAGTCATCCAAAGAAAATTACCTTCTGACTACATAAACACATAGAAAATAACTAGTATTGTATTTGTATGTTAGTATCTTGCATGTCTCAACCAATTTCTCATGCATCCGAAAATGAATCTTCCTTAGCAGAAGTAAATCAAATCAGGGTAAAAAATAAAAAAATTAAAAAAGGAGGGAGGCCAAAGGCCATACCAATCACCAGGAAACCGGAGGCAATGTGCAGTATTGGCCTTTCCTTTCACCAACTTGTCAACTAATCACAACAAAGTTAAAAATCACTAACCACCAAACAGTAAGCTACATCCTCCACTGCATAGAAAATTTGAGAATGCCGAGCGATATAGAGGCACTTACAAACATTTCCACACGAGGAGGGCATCCGTCGCTGGGGCCCACAAGGACAGCAGATTGGCTAAGCAGAAACAAAGAGAAAGAGGAGAAAGGACTAAATGAGAAATTGGGTAAGAAACAACATGACAACATTATGGTAAAAGAAACATAATCAAGTATTAATATGGCCAATGAATATCCACACGCAGTTTTCACTATAATTAAAAGCTAAAGAGCAAAACGAAATGTGGCTATCGTCATCATGGCCTGTATAAATTGATTGTCAAATAACGAAGATGGTTTTCTTTTTCATTGAAATATTGATCTTGGATCAACAAAGATCCTTCAACTCCCGAACTTCATTTAATAAATTTGTTATGACTGACTAGGTTTCTATGTAAATGCATATAAATCCAAACCTATTATGAAAGAATTCAAGTTATGGTTCAGAACGAAAATATAGTACTTTGTTGTCTAATGAACACTGAACATTTTAGTTTTAAACTATAAATGATATTGTGGATTATGTTGCCATGCATTAATAACAACAATCTCCAGTTAGCAACTAAAAAAAAGAGTTGCTATCATAAGTAATACTGGAACTTACAAAACGTAATGACAATTCAGAAAGCAAATGCGATTCAAGATGGCAATGTCACCTGAGTTTGCTCAATAATGTGACCATCTTCATCCCGTAATCTACATAGCAGATATTAGAAGCCAGTCAGAAAGATTCATACACATAAAAAAAGAATAAGAGAACATCAACTTTATGTTTCTACTCTAATAAACATGAAATTAGCACTTTAAAATCTTTCAGTGGACCTTTCCGCAAAATATGACAGTTGGTATCAACTGTTTTAAAATTGTAGGAGCAAATTCATTTGGTTACTAAGACTAGCTAAACACTGTTTTTTATTATTCAAAATAATAAA
>JAYMTT010000402.1:0-13523 GCA_036898025.1 Hypseocharis bilobata
TAAGGGATTTGAGGTTCAATAGGTCAATATCATGCATCCATATAGGGACATTATCAACATGTTACCCAACGGTGACAGTCTGATGTACCAAAATCATCAGGTGCAAATATAATTTGACCAATGCAGTCTACTTCAGCCCTTAAATTTTTTGGCACTTGCAAGAAGTTGAGTGATAAGAAACCAAATGATCACCATGTCAATGTCTTTAAAGGAAGCTTCTGAAATATTAAAGACATTTCAAAATATTTTGTGCCTATCCAGCATAAAGCTATAGCAACATGGGAACACAGAAGTTATACAAAGCAAGCAAAAGTGTGTTTTAGAACTGTCAACAAACAATATTTTACATTTTAATGTAAGCAGCTTTAGACTTTAAGTGGAAGGTGTTCCAATTCCAGAAATATGAATGCTGCGTGGAATCTGAATTGACATACATGTTGACCAGTAAATGAGAACTTAAATGAGTAGAAAATTTTGTAACGTAATGGATGATCCTTTCCCCTTTCAATTTTCTCATGAACCAATAGGGACATACATGAATCTGATGTTTCAAAAGGGAAGAGGACAGGCATATAATCCACATAGTGATGGTCAGAAGAAATCAAACATGCACCAAGATTCTCTGGCATAAATGAGAACATAAAAATCACAACAGTAATGATGGTATCCATGAAATGATGACAGTGATGAGGATAGCATCTATCTACCACAGTGACCAAATGTCCATTCGGTCCAAACTACGTGACTTGCCTCATTCCCCTCTTTGCAGAAAAGGGTTGATATATTCTTCTATTATTACTAGTTATCAATTAAAATCACTATATTCGGGTATTAGTAAAACTACAACTACATCATGCAGCAACATATGGAAGGCTAAAAGTTGGGGAGGATAAAAGAACTAACCATTGATTCTTATAAGATGAACGTCACCTACATGGAGGTCTCCAAATTCAGAAGCTCGTTGATATGCATCAGGAATAATTGCAGAGAGTTTGGCAAGAGCATCAAACATTCCACCATGGCCCCAGTTTCCAGAGTCATCAACACAACTGCCAGATTACCATATAAAGTGAGGTACTAATAAGACCATTAGCATATAATGCATGTAAAAAGGAGTGAACTCATGAGGCACTAAAATGCCAATGAAAGCAAGATTTCCAGATTAATTTTGATAAGAATAATATAAAACTAATCATTGGTCCCTCAACTATCAGCTTAAACTTGTTTTTGAATCAGTCCTCTCAGATGATATCAGAGCTCATTAACCTAGCAGTCTCATGTTCAATTCTTGAGCGCCAGCCAGTGTTCATAATTAAAATTCCTTATGAGCTTAAACTTTTAGGTGAATCGGTCCTTTAATAAAATATGTTTTCCAACAAGAGCAATTTCATCCTTCGAATGAAATCATTAAGAACAGAAGCAGAAACATCCTCAGGAAGCAAGATTAATCTGCTCCTCATATTTAAAGTGAAAGATTCAATGTTCTTTTATGTGGGAGCATCTAAAGCTGTAACATGGTTTTACCAGGGGGGATGATATTGTTAAAGATCGACATGGTAATGCGGCTGTTCACCGTATTGCTGAGGCACTGATGAGTTTACTGTCAGGTAATTGTTTGTTAAACAGAATGGGCTCTGCACGTGATAAGAATCTCTGCAGGACTACAACTGACCATATTCATACCTCTCCTTGTCAACCTTGTTACCATCACCATTCTTGCGAGGATGATTTGTCTCAGTAAGAGTATCTGCCAGTCAACAACCCAAGATACAATTTTCCTTGAGCAAATAAAGAACATATTTTCTTTCAGAAACATAGATACCCTTTTCTGAACAAGCAACCCTAATTATCAAAAAAGTATTGTAATTAGTCAAAGAATTTGATCTCAAGTTCCTTGCAAGGACACTCTTCCATCACGACATCTCCTCCAGATTAGAGTCACAATATAGTATGATCTGCATTACTACGATGAAATTCAAAACCTAGCACTGCTTTGCCAAATCTGCCAAATCATAGTCTAGGTGACTGCTTAAGGATATAAAGAGCTTTCTTGACTTTGCAGACCTTACCCTCTGTCTTCTGATTATCAAATCATGGAGGTACCTCCTATGAGTCACCATGAAAGAATGCATTTTTCACATCCAGTTATCATAAGTCCCAACCTAAGTTGCACATGAGGACTAGAAAAAGATATGATTTGGCCACGGAACAAAGGTCTCTTGGTAGTTAATACAAGTGACCCTCTTGCAACCAGCCTAGCTTTAGAACTTGAAATAGTACTGTCAACCTTGCACTTAATTGTAGAGACCCACTACAACCTACTGGTTTCTTTCCAATGAGAATAGTAAGTTTCCAAATATTATTCGTATTAAGAACCTTCATCTCCGGTACTATTGCTTCCTTCTGATTAGAATCAACAAATTCGTCCATCCAATTCTCAGTAATAGGAACAGAAGACAAAGAGCTTTTAGCTTGCTCTACAATAGGCTGATCAATTGCTTATTTCTTGTCTTCTACAACAGCGTTGTTAGCCTCTATTTCTTGGTTCACCAACTTCCTTTTCTCTAGTACAACAACTGGCAATTGGTTTTGAACAATGCTTTCATACCTTATTAAGAAGTGCCGGCAAGGACTTTCTCCCCAAACTCAATGATGATTCATTTACATGACTATCGTACCTAAACCTTAAGAAATTCTCACATGAAACTGCCATTTTAACATCTTGCAAATAGTATAAGAGTTCAGATACTTCTCTTTGCATATCACCATCTCATATAATCAACAAGTTGGTCAGTTCTTTATGTCACCTTGCATAATGAACCAAACAAAGATTACCTTGGAGGGAATATCATCAAAGATTTGTCACTGATGGATGTCCTCTTTGAGATGTGTAGCTAGCTCTTTGAATCTCTCCCGATTTGTTAGTCTATGAATATAGGATCTCCCATAATGGGGAAAACTTGTGTCAGAATCTAAACCTCGGGTTCCAAATGGAGGCATGACATATTATGAAAATAGAATATTAGGAGGTTGGTTGGTGGATCTAGAATAGGGTAAAAAATGGTTAGTGGTTGAATTTTAGTTATGTTTGGGGGCTGAAATAGTGGCAGAAGATCTGCATGGAACTAACCATAAAAATAGGAATTACAGCAGATAAAGGAAAAGGACAGCAATTGGGATAAAACCAAGGATATTTATATGCATCTCACATTTAATAATAAGACTGATATTAGCGTCAAAACATGCAAAGACAAGATTAAATAAAGATCACTAATCTTGGGCCTAAATAATAAATCTTCAGGAGTAAGATACTTTTGGCCAAGATTATAATTGGGTCAAACCTAACAGATTAAAAGTTGTTGTAAACCTGTTTGGTAAACTAAAAAAAAAAATAAAGATAATCATCAATTATAAGTCGGACCAAAAAAAAACTGCATCCCGCCTAAATAAGCAAGTTTTGGGACCAGCAAATTCCGCATATGGTCCAGCCCAACTAATACCCAGTAAACCTGAAACAGAATTACGAAAATGTCTCTAGCGCAAATAGGACTCAACTACAATTCTTTTAAAATATATATATATCCACTTAATTAAACATAACTAAGATAAAATTCAAATTTTTCAGTCATAAACAAAACCATTCAAGATTATCAAGCACCATGCCAGAAAACACAACAGGGTCTGCACATAGACCGAGAATAAATGAGGGGACAGGACAAATGGGCAAAGCCCAAAACTAAACCTGCTGCAATACCATATTAAGTTCCCAACTACTACAAGAGGCAGTTTGAAACACAACACACAATTTGGACGAGACACTTTAACATTTCCCCTCACTTGCAAGAGACACAATAGGCTCTACAAGTCAACCAAAAATAACAGAGATGAAAATACAAACAAGCAAGACCCGAAACAAAGCTAATAGTCTAGAGTTACAAAAAAAAAGTAAAGAGATATGTCAAAGAAAAGAGGACATAAAAATAAGAAGAAATAAGGGACTGAAAGTTGAGAGAGAGAGAGATGTTGCTTTGTCCTCTTCTCCATTATTCTACACAAGAGGAAAGAGAGGAGTTTTACAAGTATATGCCCCTATATACTATTGGTATGATCTAATTTATGTGCGTCTCTGTCTGTCAACACAAACACATTCATCCCTATCAAAGTTTTCACTAACACTTGGCAAGGTAGTGAAGATCACAATAACAGTAAATCCCAAGAAATTAATGGCTATTCTTGGTTGCCTGCAAAAAGAAAGATAATGACACTTTTTTCTTCTTTGCGCTTTGGACATAACATGCACAAACGTGCATTGTTGCTGCGCTTCATTACGTGTACTTTGCATGCTTTAAGTATGCTTTCATAACACCAGCAATAATATAAAGAATATCTTAGCTTTCAACATTATTTAGTTGATTACATCAGACTCATTTATGAAGGGGAGAAAAGCCAAGGCAAAGATGTGAAGCATGGTTTAGCAAAAACAAAGTAGAGAACATGAAATGGAATGGTATGAGTCATAGCACTTATTTTATAAGCACAAAATTAAGAAAGTTCATATGCAGTCATTAACATGCAAGATACAAACCTGAATATGACAGTAGGCTCAGAAGGACAAGCTTTTGATGGCTGGGTACAATCTCCATAGACAAAATTTATAGAACCGGAGTCAGACATCATATCACCATCAACTGGACAGATAGGATCTTCGATAGACAATGTATGATATCCAAGGGCTTCCCACTTAGATAACTTCTTCGCCTTTCCCTTCTTCCTTGCAGCCTCAATATTTAGTTGCTTTTCCTCAGGTAAGTTTCTTTTACTTCCCAATTCCGCTTTCAGATCACCACTTGATTGTGACATCTCTTTGAACTTTTCAACCCATAAATTATATGAAGCCTCATCTAAACTAGTATCAAAAGCATGAGAAGCGGAACCTCCTTCTGTACCAAGATCACGTCCATTTAATGGATCACATGGATTTATCTCAAACTTATGGTCATCCTTGCCTGATATTTGTTGATGTCGCATAGCAATAACCTTCTGAGTCATACTAGTCGTTCTGACGCATTCGGTACATCCAATGTTTCATTGTTGATCTCTGTGGGGTCAAATATTTGTAACCCGAATATAATAGATCGTAGAACACGATCTTCAACTCCTGCTGCTGCTTCTCTCTCTTCCCGCTCATTAACATAGTCACCTATAACATTACGGCTAAGCTGCAACTTCCTCTCTGCCCTCCTCATTATAACCTATACAACACATTTGGAACTCAACACTGAACATAGCAGCCTTCAAATCCACGTATAAGATCTTACCTCCTCCACTGTACGACCTGTAACTAGGTTTATGGATAAAACATGATTCATTTGGCCAATCCGATGTGCTCGCTGCAGAGCCTGCTTATCCACTTGAGGATTCCAATCTTGTTCAAAGAATATAACCTACACCATGGATCATATCAGCAAACATACCAAAATATCATCTGTTATTATAAGGAAACATGTAGCATTTGATTGAAAAAAACTTCCAAGGAAGAATGAAATCTATACTAACTTCTACTTTTTAACCATTATAGATTCCTTGACTGCAATCCACCTACCTGTAGTTATATCATCTTTGAAGTTAGTCTAGCCATAAAAGCAGGTATAATCTTTGCTAAGGACAGATTCATTTGGATGACACCGTACCTTGTTCCCTATGATTCACCAAATTAGTTTAGTAGCCTCTTTAAATTGTAATATCTGAAGTCGCTCACCATCACACTCTAAACCAAACTGGTTTTACTTAACTAACCAGACAAAAGGTTAAGAAGTCATCTTACATTATAATTATTTTAACAAAAGCAAAAAGTAAAGTTCATACTCTTCAAAACAGTAAACCTCTTGCACAGGTAAATAAATTTTCATATTATAGGAGATGCTCAAATAGCTTACTGTATACTCCTTTTGCCTAATAAAGTCAAATTTTCAAATCTTTTGAACAGTGGTGAATGCACTTTACAGCAGTCATGGCCTCATGGGTTCCTTTCTTGTATGCTGATCTATGAACTTCCCAGTTCACAAATGAGCATCCACAATCCTAGTTCACATGATACCACATGGACAATTATCATGCCCTCCAATCTTTATAACAAATAATTGACTTGACTTATCCATAGTTTCCATCACCATCATTATTAACTTGCAGATCTCTGTACCATTCCCACTAAGGAATACCAATCAGTAATTCAAAGTGCTTCCAAACCATAGTTGGGTTCATCTCTGCAACTGTGTCAAAAATTATACCCTTTAACTATTGATCCATCACCAGATTCTGACAAATCTACTGCTTTTCCCCAGGACACAGACACAATTTTTTGGTTTTAACCAGCTGGATTACATTTCGCTATGAGAAGCTATCTTACGAAAGCATTAAAGGAAATTTTTTCATATTATGGATTGGGAAAAACCTCTAAAAGTGAAGCACACCAATTCTCTGTGCCAAATCTAAGATCTCTCTGCTTTATATCCAATCTTTTCATCATAGTCACACATTTATAAGCATGGAATTTCATGCAGTCGAGAAGAGAACTTAATGCATATTCCTTAAGAGAATGGGTATTCATAATAAAAGGAGCTAACGCCATCTCTAAGATGTTACTTTTCCACAGTCAAGATTATTAATTCCAAAGAAGCGTTTCATAGTCTGAACATCTTTAGATATCAATAGGATACTCAACACAATATTTATCTACCATAGAAGTCAACTGAAAAAAAATGTTCTTCGGCTATTCTACTAAAAGTCTATATGAATTCATCTAATGGTATGGCCACCTATTAAAAAATTGGTTTTAAATTTCAGCCCCTACGTCAACAAGAAATTAGAAGAGTATGGTTTGTTGAACGACCAATCACTCTTACAGTGTCAGCGGCAACAAGATTTAAGCCAACTCCTCCAGCTCTTGTAGAGATCATAAAAACAAAAGCACCATTTTTCTCAGCTTTGGTATCTGAATTCTCTTCAGCTAACTGTGCACTAAAACTTCTTATAGCCGCAAACCGCTCTTCAGCCCGAATTGATCCATCAAGACGCTCGTAGGAATACTTCCGTAACTCCAGAAAATCCTATATGGCATATTATATTAATTAATTATAGCTCGAAAATGTATGTAAAACGTATTTAATGAAGCTGAATCAATTAGATGCTTTCAGTAGGAGACAGCAAACCTGTAAGATGTCAAGCGTATGGGTCATCTGAGCAAAAAGAAGAACACGATGCCCAGACTCATGTAGTTTCTTAAGTAGTTCATCTAAAATAATGAGTTTTCCACTGGCCTGATCAGGAAAAGCATAAATGAAAGGAATTTTGGTTGGCAAAAGACAGCATGAGGAAGCAAAGTCAGATATTTAATTTCATGGAATCAGAGATGCAGCATATAGATTCACTTCTCGGCAGAAAAATGTAAGCAAAATATGTTCTTCATTCCAAGTATTGACAACAAAGAACATCAAACCCTTTATTCCACCAAATTTATGTAAAATGAGGAGGCATACCTGAACCAGGTGCTCACCCTCTTCATATGGTTCAGGCTCAATACCAGGGAAGAGGTAAGGATGACTACATGCTTTTCTTAGCTGTATTACCTGGACACAAAAGAGGAAAGCACTATATGAATTAAAGTTCCGGAACTAGACCATTTGTGGAAATATAATTCTGTCACTAGTATATTTCGCCAAAAATTCTGCTCAGAAGGGTATTTCAGTTGCTGTATTTTCATTATTCAGAAGACAAACTTCATCAATAGCTACTGCAGAGAAAGATCTGGACGTAACCCTTAACTCAGAGAAAATTTTCTCCTTCTCTTGGTAAATTTCTGATCCAGATCATGATATCATTAATCCAACTCTTGCCTAACTCCTAAAGAAAGGGTTAAATTTCACCCATACCAAAAACTATCAAATTTATGGACTCAGAGAGAACTGGATCCTTGATTCTGTCAAGTTCTTGATGTAGGTCCAAGCTGATGCCATCAATACCACAAGCCCAAAAAAGTCAAAGTAAATTTGATTTAATGGAGATGACGAAGCTGCAAATTACGTAAGTCATAACGTAACTCCAATTTTGCTAAATGTTACATTTATCAGTTTTGCTTAGAATCTCATATGATAAAGTTTGAACTGAAAGTACGAAACCAGTAATTGCCAAAACACCAAGCTTCCAGTATGAAGCAAGTTCTTGAAATGCCTAATTATAAGAACATTGGTCATAAAGGAAAAATATGCATGTTGTTGCAGCAAAGGAAGTTAACAAAGTAGCATCAGATCAGCCAACTATTATGCCAATAATACCGAAACCAGCCTTGGATAATGGTTCAGAAAATGTCAAAGTTAATGCTTCAGAAGAAACTGTTACAAGTTAAGGCTTTAAAGAACCTAACGAGTTATCCCTGGGCTGCTTATACTACACACACAGAATCTCAAGCAATCTAGAGAGAAACAAAACTTGAGGAAGTAAAAATGCCTAATACAGAAGTTAGAGAGGCAGACTTCAAAGTGGTAGCTTCAAATCTAGTTACAGAAGTAGCATTGAAAAACATAGTTTCCACTGTTGATTTTGCTGTTCCTTCTGGATCTATTACATATTTGAAATCCTGCCAACATCAGTTCCTAGCAGCCACAAAAAAGAGTGACGGGGGGAGGGGGAGGGGAGAAGAATACTGCGGCATAGTATAATGCAAAGTGGAAATAAACCAACACCCTCGAGGAGAATATGGAGAAACTAACATACAATGTTTTGTAAGGATTGGTGATTAGTAGCTGCAGAAGAAAGTGCGAGGAGTTTGGGCAGCTCCTTCCTCAGTATTGACATATAGACCTTCTTCTGCAGACCAACCATTGGGGCCATCCTATTAAGATAAAGCATATTAGCATTTTACCAAATAGACAACCTTGAAAAGGTTTTGCCTTAAGTCGATAGCAAGGAGAATTTGAAGCAAAAAGACTTACACAGTTATCTCAGTAAGAGGTGGCAACATTAGAGTTCCATGCATGATAAGTTCAGATTTAGTTCGTCGAAGCATGAAGGCTTTTAATATACATTTTAAACTTCCAAATTGTTTGGCTTTGGCCCCACCATGACCTGACATGAATAATGAGTGGTATTTTAAAGTACTGTGCTATTATCAGGAAGATCCTTCTCCTCAATAACCAAAGCTTACAAGCGTGCTTAACGGAGCAAGACCAAAACTGAACCTGAAGCATGAAAACTTGAAGGATACTACGAGGACTATAATTTAGAAACAAATTCAAAAAATAAACAAATGCACCTTGACCTAAAAATAGAAGAAAAAAAATTGAGTTAGAAAATGCCATGCTTGTAATGGGAAAAAAGGAGTACATCCACTAAGATTTTACAGCAATGTAAATGTTGATTCATTATCTTATACCAAACACTTCTTTTTTTTTCCTTTTTTCATTATATTGCCATTACAAGCTATTTCTTTATGCTTTTTAACCTATGCTCTGGCCTGTTAACTTGCGAAAGAATTTGAATCATTCTTTTTTCTCTTTTCAAAACCTTTATCTTCAAAACATATTATTGCAATCTTTTAGGCATTTTGATCTAATATAGAACTAAAAGTACACCTATGCAGGACCTACTTCAACCAACAATTTTCCAATAAATTACAAAAATAAAATGAGAGAAATAAGGAAGAAGAAAGAGAAGGAGAGAGAAGGAATTAACGATTTCTGTTTGGCTTGATTCTGCAATCCCTCTAAAATAGTACAAAAAATAGTGTAAGTTTCAACCCAAACCCTTAAATAAATAAAATCAAATAACAACGGTTACTGCATAATGAAAAATATATTTGTATATATATAAAACCATTAACACCTAAGCCTGAGCTAAAATAAATATGTTTAACAGTCTTTTAAATGGGGATCCCGTCATATATCTCTGGTTGGTCGAAAGAACTCGGCCCTGGCAATATTGACTGCGAAAACCTCTACAAAAGCTTAGGTTCCAAGGCACAAATCTCGTCTTTAATCCAAAAGGCATCATAAGGACAGCATGTAAATACCTTTTCTTTTGTAGCCTTTACAACACCAGCATGGTATAAATAACAGAGCGACAAAATTTTACAGAATTATGCATGGCAAGTGATAGGATTACCTGATGAAAGATATCCAGCTTCCTTAAATGTGAAAAGGAACTCCTCCAGTTTCCCAAAAACTGAAGGCATACAAAAATGCAACAAAGCCCAAAGTTCAGTGAGGTTGTTCTGAATAGGTGTACCAGTCATCAATAAGCGTCTTGGCATGAGAAAACGCTCTTTGAGGACATTATACAGAACCTGTTAAGGTTTAAGCATTTAAATGTGCAATGAGGAAGCAAAAGTAGAAAATGGTTCAACATAGGTATCTTTTCACTTATTCCATTTTCCCATTTTAGCCCCAATAGGAAGACTCTAGTATCAAACTAGCATAAATTATCTACAAATTTATAATTTTTGAAATTCTTAAGGTATCTAACTCTCTTTAAAAGAAACTGATTCCTATAATAAATAGACTTATATATGTTAGATTCCAACTTAATAGATCAAGCTTGCAAGTGGAGTTGCAGACGGAAGTATATGAAGCAAGCCCAACACCCACCATCCAGTCGACGTTGGGCTTCAACATGTTTTCATATTTCACTTCTGAAACCCTAGTAGTCATAAGATTATGGATTGATCCAGTAATGCAAAGCCAAATAGCCATTTCCACTAGGGCTATTCATGTTTTTATGAAATCTGTATTATAAAGCATTGATATATAATTAACAAATATTGCAGCCGCAAGGATGGAAATTCAAAATTATATGAAAGATGTACTTTCTAATATCTCAAACATACACTGGAAGGGTTTTTAAGTCTTTGAGCTTCATCAATTACTGCATAGTGCCACCGTATTTGAGAAAGAAACTCCTGATCCTTTAATGCAATGTCATATGTTGTTAGCAGGACATCAAAAGGTAATGATGGTGCCTGTAAGTAGACCCCAACATGAGCTATCATCAAGACATACTTACAGATCATACATAAATTTTTATTTAAACAAAACCCCATGAAAAAGTAAAAGGATCTTATGTTCCAATATTTATGCTAAGAGCAAACAGTTTGGGCTTCTTTGATTGTCCAATGCAATTTTGAAGTTTAAACAGCCCCAGTTGCATATTGTATCGCATGGAATGCACAAAATTTATCACCCTAAATAGTCATTATAGAAAAGTTCAAGTTATCACCACGACAAACAGATTACTTTTAGAAACTCATGAAATTCCCTTGTTTTCAATGTTCTATGATGATGGTTAGTACCAGTGTTCTAAGAACCGGACCGACCGGTCGAACCGGTCCCTGGTCCCTGGTCCAGTCAGGTAAAAAACGGGGTTAAAGCGGGAGCCGGTCCCTGGTCCGGTTCGACCCTCCGGACCGGTTATTACAATACTGGTAAGAACTCATAAATTGACATATTCATAGTGGTGTTTTGTGCATTAGATGTCATACAAACTGCACAGGGCCTTCCAAATTCAAAGGACAATCAAACAGGCCCTTCTTGATGAAACCATCTAAATTGTGATTCTGATCTCTCGTTAAACCCAATCATCAGAATATGAAACTTACGTCAGACAACAAAAACTGCTCTTTAACATGCTCATGCATCGCTTGACGTAGACTATGCCGATGTTCTTTCTCACCAATATACTTGAGAAATTTTAGTTCTGGAGCAAACTTAACAATCTCTGATGCCCAACCATCTGTCACACTAAGGGGGCACAACACCACTGCAGGTAATTATATACCAACAATAGAACGAGAAACATAATTAATCCAAATCAACAGCAGAAATAAGTGGCACATCTTGAAAATAAAACACATTGCTTCCTTCACTCACAAAATGGCCCTGACGATATCTGCTGGATCTTCATATAGCTCAAGAAAGAGATAGCTTGCAAAGTCTTTCCTAGTCCCATCTGTCAATTACACAAACTAAACGCATAGTGAAATGCATGGCCTTTTGATAAACTTCTCTTACACTTAACCAATTAAAACCGACAAACTGCCGTTTAGCTTTTTCACCAGTTGCATCTGATACTGGAAAACTTATCTTCACAATTATGAAAAATCAAATTCAGTGGATAAACTGAAAATATCTATGTTGCTAATCCTACCAGCTATGAAGCAAAATGAAATTAAGCACATGAAATCAACACAGAAAAGATCCCGAACTTATGATAGGATTTAAATAACTTGAGAACACTGATCTGCAGAGACACACCAGCTTGTTCCATAATTTGCAATTCTTTAATGGCACTTTCCTAATTGACAAACAAAAATCTAGGTGCAGTCAATAGATTGTAACTTATTAAGTCAAATTTAGGTATTTTACATTTCAAATCCCTGCCACAGAAATACATCACCGTCATGTAATATTATGGAAAAAAAATCAGAAATACCTGAGGGCCATAGTAATACAGAAAAAAATACATGATATATCTAACATTTTAACGTCCACTCTTTATGTAAAACATCTTGCCATCACTTGGGCTAACTGAAGAGTAGCTTCAGATTTCCAATGAATACAGATGGAAAGGTGTTTTAAAGGAAAGATAAAGCAGGACATATATCTTCTAAGATCAATCCAAGTAAATTAAATTAAAGTTTTTTTGTATAATAAGAGTACCACTGAGAATGGAACAAAAACTGAATGCCAAAATCAGTAAATAGTATCTAAAAGAGCAAGAGCTACCAGTACTCAAATGAGAGTGGAAAAGAAATCATTCATACCTCGTCTCCTGCACAATCAAAGGATATATGTATCACTGAAATGAACTGCAAATAAACCATCATATTTGGTTTCCTAAGATAATTAATTAAGCTAAGACGCATTCCAAAATTCGTAGATTTTCCCAAATTTGCTTCCAAAAACTCAAGTAGTGGAAACAAAAATAAAACGAAACCCTACCGAGAATGACATTGATGCCGAGATGATATCTTCGTATGAGCCAAGAAACTCCATCGATTTGGTGCGGCTTCAGCGTCGCTGTAATCCCGAGCTCTGGGAAGTCTTCCGGCGCGTCGCCAGTGGGTTCGTCGGCGAGTATGAGTTTGGCTGCTGCTTTGAGCCTCTGCTCGTAATTCATCTCTGTCTCTGTGTGTAAATGTGAGATTTTCTAATGTACAGAGAATGAAATTGACAGTTTCAAACCAGACCAGAGCTTTGGAGTTTGAGGGAAGACGCAGAGGCTAGTCAATAGAATACAGAAGGTGCGCGGTTTATGTCAGCGTATTGACGGGTATAGCCTCATAGGAGTTCTGAATTTATGCTACGTGCCACTATTGTGTGAAGGCTGGGTGTGACTAAAATTCCATATTCTTTGAGCCAATATTTGGGGTGTACACGTGCCACGTAGTTCATCTTTTTTATTTGGATTTTTTATATTTTTAGTACCCAAAGTTTGACATCTGCACACATTTAGTATTTAAAGTTTTCAAATTGCAT
>JAYMTT010000403.1:0-13514 GCA_036898025.1 Hypseocharis bilobata
AGATCATTTAATATATGCATTTTGGCTGTCAAATGGTTAAACATGCATTTTCCCCATTTTTTAGTTACTTTTTTTTTGTTTTAACCACGAGTTTAATATCGTTCGGGGTGCGTGGCTGTCCCTCCTAACAAGTACTTTTTTGTAGACTCAAACTCCTGAACTTGCATAAGCCCAATTGTTAAACTCAAGTGGGCATTATCACTTGAGCCACAACCTATTGATCGTTATCGCTTATGTGCTAAGTGTTTAATGAGCTCGACGGCAAGTCGTATTAGTGAGGGTCTGGTGGTGGATATGTCAACTGGGGCAAGAGAAGGCTAGAATGGAGGTAGGATGGTTGGCGTGACATGGCTAGAGGTGACTACTGTACTGGTGGTTCGGCTCGGGTATGAGAAGAATGACAACTAGAGTTTTTGTATGGTGGGAGGACCAAGAAGGAGAAGGAAGAAAGAAAGAAAGAAAAAATTATAACAATGAAAAGATGGTCAACAAACGAATTTGATTCACTAACGAATAATGCAAAAAGATAAAAATCGTGCAGATTTTCTAAAGTTGGAGAGTAATTTGTTAAAAAATTTAAAATATAGAGACAAAGTTAAGAAACGGCCCAAGTAGGGGGACAAATATAAAATTTTCCATACTAATAAAGTTCAAATTAGTTAGTCCTAAAAAAAGATCATATTACCGGAGAGTCCTTCTCCCGAGTCTCCTCCCTCAGTCCCTCTCCCTAGTCTCCGTTTGTGAAAACTGTGACAGCTTTTGTGTTGGCGCATTGATCTCTCGAAACAGATTGAACCCTGTAAGTGCTCTCTCTCTCTCTCTCTCTTCAAGCTATTGAATTTGTGGGAAGTTTTTTTGAAGACTGCTCTTTTGATGCTGTGTTGTGCTCTATACAAAATCATGGATTAAATTGAAAATAGAATCTGAAATTTGTCTCTGATTTTTATCCATTGCTTTGATTTTGAGGTGCATTGTATGTATGTATGTTTATGTCCCCTCAAATTGACAATGTGAATCGACCTTTTCCGTTCTGATTCCAGTGGTTGCTTTGGGGATTCCAATTCTGGTTCCCATTTCGGTTCAGTCCCATTTCCCAAAATGACCTCTTTTTCATCCCCAAATAGGAATTTTCTTTTTGGTCCCATTTATGTGAACCAAACATGGCCTTATGTTTAATTAGGTGTACTTGGAACTGGGAATTTTTGGTTACTCAAGTTAAGACTGAAATGTTAAAATTAGTTGCAATGGAGTTAGAACGAGAGCTACACATTTATTTTGGTATAGCTTTTTGCTAGTTTGAGAGTGTGATGGGGCTCATGCCATGCCGTAAGATAGCAAGTGCATTTGATAACTTGAGTTTTATACATCCCATGTGGTCGAGTTAGATCGAGATGAATATTCTATTTTCGTCAGTTGGAGGACGACTTGGAGATGTGTAAGTAACTGGTGGAGTGGTCTCTCTCTTGAAATTGTTTAAGGATGCTACATATGCAGGGAGGATTGCATAACTTTCCTTTCTCCAACTGTATTTATCCATTTGTAAGTGAACATGTTATGCAATGACAAGATCTCCGCCAATAAGGAGCAAAACATTTTAGGGGAGTCCTTAGTTGGTAAAGGGGTTACTACTCAAAAGGTGCAATACATATTAGGAACATATAGTTGCATGAGTATTTAAAGGTTGGTGCAAAGTTTACCCCCGACTTTGTAATATATGCTTGGAACTGCAGGAAGAAAGAAATAAAATGGTGTAGCAATGGGATAAAATTGTAATAAAATTTAAGCGTATTCGTGGAGTTCCTTGTGGATTATGCTTGTAAAATGATAGGTAAAAGACTATCTGATTTCGATGCTTTACTAAAAAGTATCATAGGAAAAACTCAAGTACAGGGAACTCTTCGATACATTGTTCTTATGCTTGCTATTCAAGGTTGATGGTAGTGATAGTTCAATATTCTGTTCAAGGAAGATACTTTGACAGGCATCTTAGTGGTTGATACTCAGCTTCTTTTGACTTCCCTTGGTGTTTGATTTGGTTAATTACTTATGGTTTGCGCCTGATACAATTGTCTTCATACTTCCCCAAGTAACTTCATTGAGAAGTCAACAAGATCCCAAAGAGATAAGTTATTTTTATCATTTTTCCTAGATCAAAATCGGGCTACTCCATTAGCTATATGAGTATAATGATTGTAGAAGACTTGAGTACTGCTTGTGCTTCTGGTGTTAAGAGTCTAAGAAAAGGAACTTAACTGACAATGATTACCTGGAGGAAGACAACTTTTCCATATTCATCACCTATTAATTATAACAAAGATCGATAAAATCACTTGAATCAAGATCAATTTTTTTTTCTACAAAAAATACCAGTTCATGTTCAATTTACTTTTGATAATTATTTAGCCATATATTGTACTGAGCTCACACATTTTCCTATATGGCAGGCCCTGTTTCTAGGCATTCAGTATAAACAGCAAACTTTGGATCTAGCCGGAAAAGGAGGCGAGCTTAACTCATATAGAGGTATTTCAATTTAAAGAGCTAGAGCAGAAGGTCGTTACTTTTAGCATGAAAATTATGGGGGGTGTGTGCCTGTGTGTGTGCGTGAGTAAAAAATATAGCTCCTTAGAGATATGCTTTAAGGTCTCTGTTGGTAAGGGAAACACATTAGCATGGTCAATACATTAGAGCATGATCACTTATGCATGTATCTCCAATATTGCACTTCCATACCAAAGTGGTCAAGTTGGTGAGATTGCAAGTGCTTTCCAAGTAAGATCTATGTTGTATTGAAATATCATGGGTTGTGTTGGATGTACTTTCATCTGCCACCGTTCTTTTATCATAAGTTGGAATGCTAGAGATTCTTACAACAAAAAAATAGTCAAGAAAACCATATTTTTGAAAATCCTCTGAGCTTCTATTAAAGTGCATAGGATGAGGTGTGAGGAGCTAATCAATCATAAATTCATAATGTTAGGACAACCCTCAAAAGCAGGAAGGGACTGGAAAGCATGGTTACTTCCCCATGGTAATGAAGATTAGATACTGTCAATGCATGGTAAATCACAAGCGCTTGAGAGAGTATGCCCTCTAATGCTCTGTAGTTTACTTAGTCCAGAAAGTGAGTCTCTTATTACGAAAGAAACTGCTCTAATAGTACCAAAGACTGTTTTTAAAATTGTAATTATATTTATGCACAAACATGACTGTGGGATTTTTTTTCTTCGTTTGTTGGCAAAGGATAGAAAATACTATCCAAAGAATAACAAAGACAAACATCCATCTGTCAGTAGACAACCAATTCTGAGGATCCTCTAATAATACTGAAGGCTTCTCAACAGCCAAACCGTGGAAAGATGTCCTAACATGGAGGGGCTTTACTGACAATAAAGTCTGTAAAAGTTTTTAGCCAGTGGCAAAACAAAAATAGAATAAAAAACATAAACTATTGAATTATGAAGCCTTCTTGTGAAAAGACACCATATATCTCCCTTTAAACCATCTCAGAACTTTGAAAACCAGAATCTTTCTATAATATCAAAAGAAGGGTGGTTTTAAGAGGGTTGGTTCACTGGTGCTGTCACTGTAAGCTGTGGTCCACACAGAAACTTACTTCTGTTTCAGTTCAGTAAGAATACATTCTTATTCCTGTTAAAAGATCAGATAAATTGTTTTGATAAAATTCAAATGTGGTAGTCTCAGAGATGAGACCGGAAAAGCCACATGTCATCTAAAAGCCATCCTTTTTCTTTAATCAAATTTAATTTTTATTTTGATAAAATGACCAGAGTAACTTTACGCCTATTCAGCTCTTAGAACATGATTATCTCTCTTCTTTCATCTAATTTAATATTTCTAAAACTGAACTGAACAGGGTTTGTTCACGTTACTTAAGCTCTTATGACAGATCGTATTGTAGGGTTCCAAAATATGTTGCCATTTCATTTTATTTATTTATGGGAGATGACAAAAACATACTGGCCTGTCCATTTCTGTTTCGTGGTGACTCCATTCTAGATAATTTATCTGCTTTTAAAGTATTTCTGAAAACGGAATCTAGCTATTTAATTTTAAAATGTGCCTCTTGTAAGCATCATCTCAAGTTTGATATACCTGAATTGGCACAGGTATGCTATTCTTTCACTTTTACATGGGCTATGACCATTGGGCCCTATTGGAGGCATATGGAAGTGGGAACAGTCACATTTAATTGTACATCTGTTTTGCAGAGTTTGCCTTCCTGAACCTTTACCCCATTGCAATATTCTAGGATTATATTGGTTAGTAGTATTGATTGATTAATTGACTTAAATGTAATATTTGATCTGTAACTATGGTACAAAAATTATTACTTGTATAGCTTATCATGAATGGAAATTCATGAGTTTCCATCTTAGTGCTGGTGATTGTTTGAGATTATTATATCCTGCTATAATCGTCCTGCTCTGTGTTTTGCATCTGTTAAAGAGTTTTCATCTAGTCTTAATTTGTCCATCTTTAGCTTTTAGAAGAGCTGAACTGGGCTGTCAGTTAACTTGTTGGCCCGAGAAAAGTTACCTTGTCATTGTGTAATTTTTAACGGTATAAATTAATCCAATCTTAGCTTATTTTTATTCAAAATTTCCAACATGTAGTCAGTATTCCAAAAAAATTCTAAAATTTTGGGCAACCACCTTGAATTAATAAGAATTGAATTTATATCAACATTGAAATAAAAAATCTTGACATTGAAACGCGCAGTGTTCCATCTGGCATGTGAGCAGTACTGAAGATGAAGTTTGAAGTACCAGATTACTTGTAGAAATTGCAAGGTTGTCTAGTTTCACCTTACTTAACTTTCCATAAAGAAAAGTTCATTATACAGAGCTTTTCCAGTTATGCTGTCTTGAAGAATCAGGTTTTCTGCTTAATAGTTAAAAATAAAGATAAAAATATCTGCATGGATGAATATAGTCTTGTACGCTTTTAGGATTTATTTACATACTAAAAACTCAAAAGTTAATCATGCTAAATCTAGAATTGTCACGAAGCTATTTTATACCGAAAGAACATAATGTTGTTAATATGACTTTTCATTATTATAGAAAGCGTATAACATCACGAAGATCAGGGATGTCATGATTCAGACAAGCATTTTTCTATAAATGGAAAGTTTTATCACTCAAAATTTTTCTCATCTGTCATTGGTTCTTGAAGCTTCATGATCTGAGTCCCACACAATTATTGAGGATAATTATTTATAAATTGCTTGTTTACCCTGATAAATACCTTCTAGTCACTGAATAATGATGCGTATATTTCATTATCTTAGACTTAAACCTTTGCTTTATTCCTTATCAATGGATAATATAAGTTGGTATGGCTGATTCTCTGTAGGATTGTGATAGACCTTGAAATTAGCCGAATTGTTATCATCATTAAGCACTTATAATTATCATCATTATTACTCAAATATTGTGGTTACTTAGAATGGCCGAAATTAGTTTTGGATGTTTCTGTGTAATGACTATTGACTATTAAAGATGTGATTTCGTTTAAATTTTGTACACAATACTCAATTCATTTCTTTGGACATGTCAGGCATGGAATATTCTAGGGTTCGGTTATACAATTGACATATGTTTAGAACTCTTGAGAAGAAAAAGTATCTTCAACTTATTTTGTCTTCGGTAGATATATCTTTCAATGGAAGATGTCAATGCCATTTATACTGTTTGGTGTTAACTAGGGTTAGTAGTGACGATATAGTTGCCGTGTGGAACCATTGTAATGATCCTATTGGTTCCACGTGAATGTTGATTTTACTCGTCGCTCTAGTGATAATGAAAGGTTGTCATATAGGGGGGTATATCGTGGTGATGAGGATATGATGGTAACTAATGATAATGTGGTAATTGTGATGGTTGATGATGAGGTTGACATGATTTTATTTATTTTCATTTTGATGATGATGTTGATGGTTTTAACTGAATTTCTAGCCAACTAGCAGCAAAACTATCCTATTCCGATCACTTAAGTTAAAAGACAAGAATGTTGGCCTTTGTGGCCTTACCTAACAAAAGGACTTTGATTTTTGGAATGTACATATCGTTTTATGGAAGTAATTTCTTGACATAGATTCATATTCTAGCTGACTAGTGGCTTCCTTCTTCAATGAGCTGATACTAGAATCACTCAGTTATTGTTTTATTGTTTCACAGAGTGCCTACTCATGAATCCTTAATGCCAACCACATAGGATCTATCTGTGAATTCATTTCCCACTTTTGACTCTAGCAAAAGTGGCATTTTAAATTACATCCTTAAAATAATTATGTCTTTCTTTTCATATCCTGTATTCATGTTATTTTTAACTTCTCTTTTTACCCACCTGATACCTTCAAAATAGAGCTATGAAATTAAGTTGACCTTACTTGTAATATTTGGGAAAAAAATATAGTTGGTTCATTATGAAATTAATCTCATCTAATCTATTGCCCTCATTCTGGTGGACCATGTCTAGTTTTTGGAAACCACTTTGATTTATGCATACATTTACCTTAGATATTGACATAACTAAGTTACTAGTTTGATGCATTTGAATTGTACCATAATTTGTCTTGTGAAAATTTCCTTTTGATTAAGAAATCATTTTCTATTAGTACAAGTTCTTAGTTATACATTTTATTCTATCCTATGATTACATATTCTGATTACTGTTAATAACTGTGATTCAAGATGGTAGATACCATCACTTTTTAAATTATGGCCTTTGTGTTCTAAGCAAGGCCTCAACACCATTTCATCAGTTTCCTGATGGTATTGTTGGTAACCACTTCCTGGATGCAGAATTGGATGTCCCATTCTAGTATCAATGTATTAGTATAGGCATATTCTAGTGAACTATCTGGATACAGAATTAATAGATTCATATTCTAGTAACCTATCAATGTGATTCTTCTTTTTTAACCTCTTTGGGTGATCTGCATCTATTACATATAACATGTTTCTTGAAGCAGTGTAGAAGAGCTAGAGATAGAGAAATGCAGATTTCGTCAAATCTTTTTAAAGAGTTAGAATATATCTTTCTTTTCCGGGATGAATAGGTTTCACACGGTTTCTTCGAACGGTCAAATCTTCTTCCCATTTGCCAGTCAACACATTGTTTCCTTGTTTTACTTCTCTAAGTTAATTAGTCATCTTCAATTTGTTCACTGACACTGCATTTACGTATATTTTGGGGTCACATTTTTTGCTTCCCGAACTAGGTACATTGGTTTGAATGTGGGAGGGGTCCAAGATGTGAAGGGCATATTGGTTGGAAAGTTCCAGACACAAAGGATTAGGGTCAGTACTTTGGGGTATCGGTACCAGTTTGTAGGTTACTAGTCAGTACACAAAGCCCTTTGTTTTGGAGTCACCACCACTATAGTATGATTAAGCCCTTGAAAAAAAATCACTTATGGGGCCACCGGCAAAGGCACAAGAGCTTCATAAGCTTCGAGCAAGAGTTGCCTTCAATCTTATGGGTCCCTTCCCTTCTCATCACTCATCAGACTTGGTGCTTTTAGGAACCCCACAATCAAGGGCACCTCTCCTTCTACCCAGCCAATTCGACAACCTGACAAGCGGCTCTTTGGAGACCACTGCAGCTGAACTCCACGTGAAGCAATATGCAATGTAAGGCCAATGTTCGCAGAAGTACATGGCATTAATTTTGCATACATTGAGTTGAATATATACTCTTACAAGACCAGTCATTGGTACAGTTTTCTCAACTGTCCTGGACTAGGTAGTGGCTTTTATTCATGCTCATGAAATTTATTATATGTTGCAATATTATTGTTATTTTCTTTAGCTGATCCTGAATACTTGGCATGCATTGATTCTGCTTGTAAAACACTCTCTTATATTACTAGGACATAACTAAAATCTCTTACAAATTACAACGAAAAGCTGAAAAAATTACATTAGAGACTGGCATTGTAGACAAAAGAACAATGAGAGAGGAGAGAGAAACCAAGACCCCATGAAAATAACAGGAGGGGTCTGGTTTGGTTAGGGAGGAGTAAATGTGAGTGGGGGCGGAAGAACATCTTCTGGTTAAGGGCAGACATCTTGTTTGAGACTGTTGGATTCTTTCCAAAATCTGGCTGGGAGTCCATGCCAAGGGACTGGGAATGGACCATACTGAATACCACTTCCTGATTCCACCACTTCCCACCTGCACACGAAAAATCATCAAACAACAAAGAAAGAGAGCCTAGCTAAATTTTTTGAACACTAAAAAATTTCCTAGCTTAACACACGTTTTGTGACTTGTTACATAGGTCATATAGAGTCCTTAACTTAGGATTAGCTATAAGAATGTCTTTTTACCTGAACTTAGTTACAAGATGGTGGATCATAATAAGGATCTCTAGCTTGGCAAGCTCATTTCCTGGGCAAGCGTGTACCCCGTTACCAAAAGGCATAAAAGTGTTAGGTTTTGGAGCAACCTGTCACACGCAACCAGAATAGAAAAATGTTCAACAGAGGAGAACATGGAAAAAAATTATTTGCTCAATCATTATCACCCTTTGCACGCTCGTGCACATGCCTGAGGGAGGGAGCTAAAGAGCTAATGAAAATTTTAACAAAGATATGTTGTTTTAACTTAGATAAAACCTCACGACATACCTCAAACCTAGAAGGATTAAAATTTTGAGGATCGGAGAAGAATTCTGGATTGTGATGAATGTTCCTAAACAATGGCATCACCTTCCAACCCTTTGGTATGAGGTATCCTGCATATTTAAGGAAATTTACGAAAAAATGTAAGAATAAGAGCCTATATACATTGCTATCATTAAAGATGAGAGAATCGTGTATAGTGAAATCCTTACCGTTATATTCTACATCGACCACTGCTTCTCTGAAGGTAAAAGATATGATGCTTGCCATTCTCAAACTCTCTAATACCACCTGAAAGTTCGAAAGAATCCTTGTGAGATGTCATATTTTCCCCTGAAGTTTCTCGAAAACACATTACCGTAGGAACATTACAACTGCATACTGCATACATACCCTATATGTAAGTGGCATATTTTTTGTCTGACACCATGTCAACGGCAACTTTCCTCCATCATTTGATTCATATATTGCCTCCTGCTCTACCTGCAAGAACAGTTTTTTTCATAAGTCTTTCTAGTCATTTTTAACAACATAGTCCATGACTAACATGGTGTCTGCATAATTTTGATGGATATCTTACCCTTACAGCTTCTAGAAGTTTCTGATCATCATGGAGGTATTTGAGAATCCATGTTAAAACACTAGCTGTTGTATCCTGAGCAGCAAAAAGTACTCCGATGATGTTGTCTGCAATTTGGTTCTCAGATAAAATTTGCCCCTTTTCATCTTTCCAGTTCAATAAATGTCCCAGTAGATCCTTCTCCAATAATCTCTTCTCTTTCCGTTCACAAATTATTTCACTTAGAATCTGATTGAGCCTTTTCCGTGCCTTCAAAGATTCAAAGGATGGAAAATGAATAAGAAGGTTCAGATCATTTAGCCTCCAACTAGAGATCATGACAGAAATATGATATATGTTAGTTTCTTACCAATAGCGCTTTGTGGTATGCAGTTCCAGGAATGCTTGTAGCAAAAGAATTGTAACCCTTATCCACTATTTGGTAGTTCTCCTCTAACTTATCTCTATATCTGTCGTCCAAGTTGCCGAAGATTGAAAGAATGCCAACGTTGAAAGAGTACTGTAGAAAATCGAGAAAAATCATATCGTATTAGAAACACACATTGTTCCAAATATATAGTGAGGATAAAAAATTTCTTGTGTGGAAACCATCAATAGCAACAAAATTCTAAGAAACCCATTTGAATAAAGTTAGGAATAAGACAACTGGATCATGACCGCATTTGTTTAAATAAACTAGATAAGTCAAAAAAACCTCTAAACAACATGAGCTTCACACTAGAAAAGATGTCTGTCGATATTGTCTTATTCCAACTCCATTAATATCGTCAAACCAGAGACCAACCTTCTTCATCTCATGAAATGTGTTAACGTCCCGGCCATCAGCCCATGAGTCGAGCATAGAAATAGCTGTAGCTTCAATATCAGGAATTAGTCTCCTGATGGTGTCTGGAGATAATGAACTCTGAACCAGCTTCCTCAGGTGAGTGTGATACTTCCCTTGGTGGAAAAACAGCGCAGAAGGGCCGATCATCTTCTCTTTACTTCTTGGGTACGTAGGCTTGAACAAGTTAGCATGAGTCACCAGGATGAACCGCGTGGCCTCAGGACTAGCCAGCATGACACAGGGGCAGCCAAGTATATGGGTCTTGAATATCTCTCCGTACCTGAACAGAAAAGAACAAACACAAGTTGGAATCTCTGCAGGGAAAAGCTTGAAAGGATGGTTAAGAAATGACCAAATAACATTAGATATGGTAAAAAACCTTTGCTGCTTCCTGGCAAAGAATACACTCGGGTCTTCAGAATAGAGTTGCAGAGTTTCTCCTATGAATGGCCACCCCATAGATCCCGGAGGAAGCTTAGGCCGTCTTTGTTTGGATATTTTCTTTTGTTTCTTTATGAAGGGATACGAGAGAAGAGTAGAGAGAAAGAGAAGTATGCACATTAAAATAGAGATAATCTCCATACAATTGTAGCTCTCTCTCCCATCCATATCACTGAACTTGTATGTGCTTTTGTGTGTTGCAGACTTGCAGTATTATGGCTTCTTCAGGACAGGAAGGTGTGGGCTTGTGGGTGATCAAATCAATGTGGAGAAAATAAGTGGGTTGCGGTTCTTATAGGGCACAAATGAGGAACTAGTGGACTGGATAGAGACAATATCTGGGTTCGCGAAAAAGCTTGCCTAATGTTACAGCGAGGATTGTCCTTAATTAGCATGTGTGATATTTAGTAAGATTCATATCTATCCACTGTTAATGGAATCAACTGCATATTAAAGATGTGATGGAAAATGGCAGAGTTTGGTTAAGGTTAATTTCTACTGCTCGAGTTTCTTTTTACTGGATGAAGAATACACTATTGAAGTGCTTAATTTTGTGATCGCTGCATATAATTAATTTCATGTTCGAAACAGTTTATGGTATAGATTTGGAACTGCTATAGAATTTCAGAGGAAATAGCTTTCAATTTGAATTCTTTGCAGTAAATATCTGTTTAGTATATACAGATCATAATGCTTTTTGCTTTCCGAATGAAAAATCTATATGATTGACTTTTTTAAAATTTTAATTATGTGTAAAGGTTTCTTGAGGAATTCAATTTGTATAGTAATTACTGGTTTGAGCTGAGCTGCAAGTTTTAAGAAATTTATCTTGAAATTTCTCAAAATATCAAGAAATGCAGATGGTTGGTAAGCAGAGTTTTGCTTTGCTCTTAAACTTTAACCATGTCATACCAAAAATTAGGCAGAGCTACAAAAACAGCACCTTCAATAATATCTGTTACTATAAATATTTGACATTTTCTTCATTGCATATTTGCATATTACATTTTTTTACTTCTTGTTTTTTTTTTTTCAAAAACTTTTTTTTTTTGAAATATTGAAGGGGGACCACCACTTTAAAGTTTTATCTGGGTGTTGTTACTGTGATTGCAACATTTTCTCTCAAATGTTAAAAGGAAAATACAAGTTGAGCTCTTTCAAGTCCAAATTAAGTGACTGAAGATGCAAAATGAGAAAAAGTTGACGACTTTAAATTAAATTGGCATGAGCCTTTCGGCGGAGGATTTAAACAAAATTTAGGATATTGTGACAGTTCTATTACATAGTCAGAATTGGAAGGGTTTTCTTTAAAATTTTCTTTTTGCTTTATTTGCTTTGTTTTTTCACTCTTTGTAGGGCTTGAAGATGAAGATAAGTGGATAACAAGATTGATATGAATGTAATAATATCTGTACTATTATCACTATCGAACCAATGATGGAATTGAATTATTTCAAAATCTAAGTGACGTGTCTTTTTTCATGCTCGAACTCAAATTTATGTTTCAATATTGGATGGGCAGGCGATTATCCATAATGTTTGGAAATACTTGATTTTGTTTCTTATGTAGTTTATGTTTCATTGGAGGAAGATTTTATCCATAATGTTTAATAATGCTCAATTTTGTTCTCTGTGTTTAATAAGCGTCAAAGTTAAAGTTCTTAAGCAATTAAACCCATGTTTATTAACATCATTAATAAGGATAAATACATCACTCCAAACACAAGTTTCCTCAATTACCTTAAGACTTATTGTTATTAGCTCTCACTTACATTTATTTTTCTTTTTAAAACAACCATACACATGCGTAACATGGATTGATGAGAAGAAGTCTTTATGTTCTATAATGAGAGATAGAAAAGGAATAAAAATAATATATACAAATCATGTACAAAACAATTCCGTCAAAATAAAAATTCCGTGTAACTAACGATCATGCTCACGAGTCTAAAGGATTTTCACATTAATCGAATAATGGTGTTAATATCAAATTTCTTAATTTTAATACTACATAATACCAAGTATTATAGAAAAAATAGAGCATGCGAGGATAAAATTTTATGCCCATAAAAAATTGGGGATAAAATTAACCATTTTCAAACTTTAGGGATATTATAGTCCACCTGTAAAATATTGGGCACGAAAATTGCAATAATGCCCCTTTTTTTTACTTAAAGGTTAATGCTGAAATTTTAAGTTAGAAAAAAAAAAAAAAAACCTAAAAACTTACTCTAAGTCTAAGTGGAGCTAATCTCAATGATTTGAAACCAACAGGAAGTCAACTAAAACCTCATGTCCCAAAAGTAGGACAGTAAAGTGGGGGCTAAGAGCTCAACCAATCAAAGGGCTACTTCAAGATGGAAAAAATTTAGACCATTAACTAGAATCGAACTCCATAAATGTCTCAACAAAGGTACAAGAACAAGGAACCATCAAGGCATCACCTCTCAGATAAAATCAATTGGTGGAGCTCCAATAAGCATTCATTGGCTGAGCACAATCAATCTATGTACTACGTCATCTCTCATTAAATCACAAAAGTTGTTCCCATGACATGAAGGTTCTAGGATTTGTTTTGATTCACATTTTTTTTTGTTTTTTTTATGAGTTTATTTTCATAACATGAATGATATTTAAGCAAATCCACTCAGTATTTTTACCTGAGAAAAAAACAAACAGAAATATTATCAAAATATAAATATGTATAGTTGTTTTCAATACATTTATGATGATGATGATGTATGTTTTGCTCCATAATAAGAATGTAGACAATATATCTATAATGTTCAACATGGATGTAAATTGAGGATGTCTTTTATTGCTTATGAAATTTTCTTGGTTCGGCTAAGGATAAGGTTGTATGTGCAAATTGATTATTGGTTTTTTGTAACAAAAATTAACTACGAACTATTTCAAACTTAATTAAGTCACTTTAAGAGACTTTACAGAGTTTTGTTTTCAAACTCTATGATTTAGTGAAATTATTATTGTTCCAAAAAAAAAAGGTCACTGT
>JAYMTT010000404.1:0-13505 GCA_036898025.1 Hypseocharis bilobata
AGAGATAATCGAAACAAACCCGAAATTACGGGTTTCTATTATAACAAGGCTGTTGGATACATTTTATCAGATCCGTGCTGCGAGGGTATGTTCCTGTGCTCTCTGGATTATTGGTGAGTACTGTCTCTCACTCTCAGAAGTTGAGAGTGGGATTGCAACTATCAAGCAGTGTTTGGGGGACCTCCCATTTTATTCTGCAGCAGAGGAAGGGGAGACTCAAGATACTTCGAAAAGTGCTCAGTCTGGGAACTCCATGTCTACATCATCTAGAAGGCCTGCAGTTCTTGCAGATGGGACATATGCCAGCCAGAGTGCTGCACTGGAAACTGTCATGTCACCGCCAACTGTTATACAAGGATCATTGGCTTCTGTAGGAAACTTGAGATCGTTGATCCTTTCTGGCGATTTCTTCCTTGGGGCAGTCGTGGCTTGTACTTTGACGAAGCTTGTTCTGCGATTGGAAGAGGTTCAACCATTGAAAGTTGAAGTGAACAAAGCATATTCTCAGGCATTACTGATCATGGTTTCCATGCTGCAACTAGGGCAGTCTTATTTGCTTCCGCAAGCAATTGATAATGATTCTTATGATAGAATTATCCTTTGTATTAGACTGCTATGCAATACTGGTGATGAGACCAGAAAGATATGGTTGCAGTCTTGCCGACAAAGTTTTGTTAAAATGCTTGCTGAGAAGCAGCTCAGGGAAACTGAGGAAAGAAAAGCCAAGGCTCAGACATCTCATGCACAACCCGACGATCTAATTGATTTCTACCATTTGAAGAGCAGGAAGGTTAGACAGCATTCCTACATATGTTTATATGTTGCTTGCCTTTCAATTATTGATACTATAAACTTTGGCATATTTGTTTCTTGAATAACTAACATTGAAGTTCACTTTCTATCATAACTTGAATGTGACAACTTCCCTGCTTTGATTTTTTTTTTTTGTTGCTTTAGTCATATAATTTCTAGATAGCATAGGAATTTCTCTTTATCAAATTTTAGTAGTGGACTTTTTGAGTCTTTTTGCCATGCCTCTTGCATTGATAAGATAATAGGCATAAGTGGAGAAATTGATACAGAATATCTCAAGGAAGCTTGTTCACATTTTATGAAACAACTTTTACACTGAATTAAGGTAATCAATCATTTTTGGATGTTTGAGTTTTCCTCCTGTTTAATAGTATTTCTGCAAGTAATATTCAGATGCTTGATTCCCTAGAAGGAAAGTTCATTTTGTTTGTGTTATTACGTTACCTGAAGGTCTAGTTGGAGCCTCTTTCAAGGGACCTCTAAATGGAGTTCATGTCTGTTTAGAATTGTTATCTGTGTTGGTCTTTATATTTGTAGTTTTAGATGTTATTTGTATCAATGGTGAAGGAAAAGAAACATAACTCTTGTATGGGTAAAAACTGAAACACTTTCATGAATTCTCTTACTCTGACAAATAGAAAATGAAAAAGAAAATAGAAAAAAAGAGTTGTTGACCTTCTTTAAATCTGTTTCTAAGTATGTGCTACTCATCAGAACTTGAATAATTGAACTTCAGAAGTCCTTTTTGTGGTGATGTCCTATGTTTAATCAGATTTTTGGGTTAGGTTTCTCGCCTGACCTTCTTCCTTTTCCCTTTCTCCAAGTATTGAAGTTCATATGTTTTTCTTTGTTCACATAATTTTCTAGGGTATGAGCCAGCTTGAGTTGGAAGATGAGGTCCAAGATGATCTCAAACGTGCTACTGGAGAGTTCACAAAGGATGGAGATGATGCAAATAAACTCAATCGCATTCTTCAGCTCACCGGATTCAGTGACCCTGTCTATGCTGAAGCATATGTGACGGTTCATCATTATGACATTGTCCTTGATGTGACTGTCATCAACCGAACAAAGGAGACCCTCCAGAATTTATGTTTGGAATTGGCAACCATGGGTGATCTCAAATTGGTGGAGCGTCCGCAGAACTACACACTTGCTCCAGAGTCAAGCAAGCAGATAAAGGCAAACATTAAGGTGTCATCAACTGAAACAGGAGTTATATTTGGCAACATTGTATATGAAACTTCTTCAAATGTGCTCGAGAGGAACGTTGTTGTTCTCAATGACATCCATATTGATATAATGGATTACATTTCTCCTTCTTCCTGTGCTGATGTGGCTTTTAGAGCCATGTGGGCTGAGTTTGAGTGGGAAAATAAGGTACCTCTTCCCAAGCATTGCTTGTTATATTTGAATATTTAATAGCTTGGTGTGCAATTCTTTCAAATATTTCACTAATTTCTACATACCATCCAAGTATTGATGTGTTCTACCAATTCATTTTGGTCATAGTAAAGATGCTACTTGTGTTATCTGTCTTCATTGAATTGATATTATATGGCTATAGTCAGAAAAGATTTTAGAATGCAACTGAAGGGTTTGGTTATTTTTGTAAGACTTGGTGAAATAATTGATTCATTCGCCTCATTTATTTTAGAATATTAACTTCTTAAGTGATTTTTTCTTTTAACTATTGATGGTAGATAGTTGTGATAATTTGCTTTATTTTTAATGAAAGGAGAGAGAATGATGCTCGTGGTGGTTGTGATCACAATTCTGGTTTCTTATGGCATTTTGAACATTTTTCAGGTTGCCGTAAATACTGTGATTCAAGATGAGAAGGACTTCTTAAACCACATTGTCAAGTCAACTAACATGAAGTGTCTGACTCCACCGTAAGTTCTATACTTTTATTCACCCTCTTATTGATTCTCCTGTGATCTATTTTGAGCGGTGTTTGGTATTGAAGTGCATTGTTGTGATATTTAAATCTCTCAAAAGTACACGGTCCAGGAGCCTACATTTGATGGCTTATTCAAAATTCGCTCTATTTATGCATATTATCTTATGTTCTATACTTTAGTCACAAAGGATCGTAGATTGCAAAGTCACCCACAATTTTTTATTATTTTTATAAGTGACCGGGAAAATCAGCCTGATTCTAGGATGGGGTGATACATCTATGGAATTTAAAGTTTTAGCTAGCAAACCTTGAGAAATATGTTAATTGAGTAAACTCTATTAATTTGTGTCATTGCTGAAGTTGCTTAATGCATGTTGATTTTGCTGTGCTTCTTGTATCTTGTTGGGGGACCTTTGATTGGTGATTGACTAATGATACATTTTCTTTTCCATATCGGTTCATTGTTGCTGGTTGATCATCAGATCTGCGCTAGATGGGGACTGTGGGTTTCTTGCTGCTAATTTGTATGCAAAGAGTGTTTTTGGTGAGGATGCTTTGGTAAATGTTAGTATTGAGAAACAAGTGGATGGTAAGCTCAGTGGATACATTAGGATAAGGAGTAAAACCCAAGGGATTGCCCTCAGTCTTGGGGACAAAATCACTTTGAAACAGAAGGGAAGCTCTTGACCGGATCGGACGCCAACTTCTTGTAGCCTCTTCTACCTTTCTATTCCTCAAAACATTATTTGTATTATTTGGGTACCACCAACACTGCCCTTATCTCTTAGTCACTTATAATTTTTTTCTTTTTATTCCGGAGATTCAATTTTGTTCTGGTACTTTAATTTTGTTGTTGTTGTTTCTGTGCCATTTTCTTGGAATCTAGTATCTTGTCTATTGCAAATAGTGATACTATCTTAGTATTTCAATAAATAGCTGATGTTATTCGATTCTGGAGTTTTATACAGTAAAGCTGTTATTAATGGTAAATGTTTCCTCTTTTTCCTTTTCCTGTTCTTGTTATTTTTTTCCCCATAGGTTTTGTCAACAATCTAGCTTTTCATTTCTTCATTTACGGTTGGATTCTGTTATTGAAAATGCATATGCCAACTATTCAATCCATTAGAGGATTTGCTAGTAATAGTAGTAAATGGAAATTTGAGAAGCATGCTCGAGGGGAGAATTTAGGGTGGGTGAGCTCCTTCATGAGTTTCATCTTATCCAAGAAACTAGCTAAAGCTTGATTTACAAGTCTGGTTGGTTGCTACACTACCCAAGATACTTTCATCAGACTAAATTGGTTGTTGAAAACGTGAGGCAAAGGAATTTGATTTCGGCTTGATACCTTTTCAGCTGATTGATATTAAGACCTGGAAAACTCTTTTCAACTATCCCTGTTTTATTATTGAGCTATGTTGACAAAAAAAAAAAGTTGGATAAGATTGAGTTCAAAATTTGCATTATTTTTGGTAAAATTTTATTTTTACATTATGAGCTAAAAGATCTAATGGTTTTGACCCTAAGGGAAGTGGTGTGGTTGGGATGATTATGGATCATGAGTTGACAAGTAAGCGGTAGACTCCCAAAAAAATAGGATTTTGGATAGCGCGGTGGATGGAAACAGTTGCGGCTTTTCAGTTTCAGTTGGTGGACCAATTATTCAGTGTCAGTTTTACAAGTACAATTGCAGTTCTATAAAATCTCTTATTACAGAACCATTGATTTACAATTTTGTTTGTTCCCATTATTGGATTTTATATACCCTTGTAGTAAATTCAGAAAATCAATCTCATTGCATATTTGCATATGGTGGTTGAAGTTTCTGAGAGATGTTTGTTTTGCAAGTGAGGTTTGGTTTGAATGTGGTGGGCTTCTTTTTTTACTACTTGATTTGGTGAGTTTGGTGAAGAAAAAAAAAACAAAAATGAGTGCTGTGAAAGAAAACCAAGACAATACTTTTGGTCTGTACTATATAATGCAGTTTTAAGACCCACATAGTTGTTGAGAATCCTAAGATTAGGACCTTTTTTTCGTTTAGAGAAAATGGTAGGGACCGAGAGCATTGACATTATTGTAGCTGCCAGGAAGCTCTTGGCCTCTAGCTTAGAAAAATCGAGAGCTATTGCATCTACACTAGACAGGACAGGGTCCAAATTGCAAGAGATTCACCACAGATTGCCATCTTTTGAAGCTGTGAGTAGGCAGAATTGCTCATTCATGGCAATTGGAGACCATATTGATCATGCTGCTGGCCCTGCTGCAGCAGTTGTCAGAGTCTATGACGTTGTTCGCGAGCTAGAGGAGTCCATTTTTTCTGATTCGTGTTCTGATCTCTGCAATTACCTTTCCATTGTGAGGCGTCTGGAAGAAGCATTGAAGTTTCTTGCAGATAACTGTGGCCTAGCAATCCAATGGCTGGAGGGTGCGGTTGAGTTCCTCGAAAACAAGGCAGCTGCTGGTGATGGTTGCTTCTTGACTCTTCGAAAGTCCTTGAGAATTCTGAGGGAGTTGCAGGCGACCAACAAATGTGCCCGTCTTCCTGGAGGGTGTCTCAATGCTGCATTCAACAAGCTCGAAGCTGAATTCGGGAGGCTGTTGGCACAAAACAGCGTTCCACTTCCTCTAAAGGAGCAAGATGGCACTGCTTCTCCATTACCAGTGTCCGTAATTCAGCAGCTACAAGCCATTCTTGAGAGACTGAGTACTAATAGCAGGATGGAGAATTGCATATCCATTTATCTTCAAGTTCGGAGTTCTAACGCCAAGGAAAGTCTACAGGCTCTTGGTTTGGATTACCTTGAAATATTGGTCACAGAATCCGACGAAGTGCAGTGTATAGAGGGTTACATTGATCAGTGGATTAACCATTTGGAGTTGGCTGTGAAGCACCTGTTTCAGCCAGAGTACAAACTCTGCAGTGATGTCTTCGAGAAGGTTGGATCGGATGTTTGGATGGGTTGCTTTGCCAAGATTGTCTCCCAATCTGGATTTCTAGCTTTGCTCCAGTTTGGAAACAAAGTTGCTCAGTGCAAGAAGGATCCTTTCAAGCTCTTGAGGTTATTGGACGTCTTTGCAGTGATGAACAAGCTCAGATTGGATTTTAACAGGCTCTTCGGTGGGGCAGCTTGTGCTGAAATCCGAAGCCTGACAAGGGATCTCATCAAAAGGGTCGTCAATGGTGCTTGTGACATATTCTTGGAGCTTCCCTTTCAAGTGAAGTCTCAGAGGCGAAGCTCTCCTCCCTTAGATGGTGGCATTCCAAGGCTGGTATGTTTTGTAACCGAATTTTGTAACGAGCTGCTTGGAGACAGGTACAGGCCAATCCTAGCAGAAGTCTTGGCGATCCATCATATCTGGAAGCAAGAGAAGTGCCAAGAAGGGTTCCTGACATTCCAGGTCTACAACATTTTGAAGGAAATTGCAGTGAACTTGGACGCGTGGTCAAAGGCCTACGAGGAAATCAGCCTCTCCCATCTCTTCATGATGAACAATCACAGCCATTTCTGCAGACTCAAAGGCACAAAGCTAGGAGACATGATGGGTGATTCTTGGCTAGCAGCACATGAGCAGTACAAGGACTATTACGCGGCGCTCTACTTGAGAGAGAGCTGGGGTAAGCTTTTGACCATTTTGAGCTTCCCTAAAGGAAATGGAAATGGAACGGCCCGGGACATGCTCAAGAAGAGGCTCAAGGCATTCAATGAAGCTTTCGACGACATGTTCAAGAAGCAGTGCAGTTGGGTAGTGTGTGATGAGAACTTGAGGGAGAAGATATGTATGCTTGTGGTGCAAGGTATTGTGCCTGTTTATAATAGCTACTTGCACAATTTTGGGCTGGTTCTGGAACAAGACCCTTTGGCCTGCAACCATGTCAAGTACAGTGTGCACAAGTTGGAAAATATGCTCAGCTCTTTGTTCCAGCCAAAGCTCAGGAAGTGTGGCAGCACCAGACAGACACATGACTTGATTGGCAAAATCAAAGATGTTGTAACAAATCAGTTTTGCTCGACTCTAACTGCCATGTAATTGTAGTACAGTACTATCATATATGACTGCTAAATTGCATAGTTTTAGAGAAATGATCCATCAACCTCTGTATTTTCTTTCTTTTAGACTTGAAAGCACCACAAATTATATGAGTAAATTTTTGTTCCCATTTTCTCTTAAAAAAGAAATGAATTGACCAATCTAAATGAACAAACTGGAATTACAGATGAAGTTAATATCTAAATTTGTTTGATTGCTACAAGAACCCTCCAATTTGGTTCACAATCTGTTTTAACCTGCTTGAAATTTTGGATTAAAAAATAGAATCCCACCAAGTGAAGAAAAAAAAAATACTCAGCACACCCCAAGAGGTTTTTGATATTCCATATACACCCCAAGGGTTTTCAAAAATACCAACATCACTCCTTATTTTGTGTTTTCCATATAAATCCGTTAAGTATAAGTTAACAGTAACATATTAATGGTATTAACTGTCTTATGACAACCTTTGACTTGCAATGTAAATCCATGTGGCCGTCACGTGTCAAGAATAAAAAATATAAAATAATTAGTTAAGCGGACCTGACAAGTAAAAGATTGTCATGTAGCAGTCAACACCACTGATGTGTTACCGTTAACTCACGCGTAACAGAATTGGATAAAAAAACACAAAATAGAAAGTGATATTAGTATTTTTGAAAAATCGAAAGAGCGTACATTTGATATCGGAAAACCTTAGATAGTGCGCATGTATTTTTCTTAAAAATATTATCTCGAATTCGAGCCCTATGTATGAAAAATTCTTAAAACTCGGTAAATGACATTTTACTCTTTATCTACTTTTTCGATGCGAATTCAAATTAGTTGGTCAAGTGAACTGCAGAGTTCGGATACTAGATGTTTAAAAAAACAAAGGGTTACTAATGATGGTGACCGTTGGATTTGTCTGCTCTTCGTTACAACGCTACCATTGGAATATAATATGGAAACGCCTGTTTTCTGTTTTCTGTTCATGTTCTTCTTCTGTCCCATCACTCAATTCCCTCTCAGTCTCAGGCTTCTACTTCTGTAGAAATTTTCTCAGTTCCTTTCTGGGTTTTCTCAGTTCATGTTCTATGAACTGAACTGCCTCTCCTCAAGCAATTAATTATTCAAGAAATTCGTCTTCTTCTCAGTACAAATTCCCAAAATTCAAGGTCTGCAACTGTAAACAGAACACCTGAGAAATCAACCCTAGCTTCTAGTTCTCGCTTTGAATTGGGATGAAATCAGCTGTGGCAGAGACCACGACCGCGGTGAAGACCCCAGACAAGAGCAAGAGAGATGAGTGGAGCGAAGGAGGGGTCATGAGCTTGTTAGATGAATATGAAGCGAAATGGGTTTTGCGAAATCGGGCCAAACTGAAGGGAAACGACTGGGAGGCGATTGCCCGGAAAGTGACGGTCCGCGGCGGGGGGACCAAGGACGGCAAGACCGCTAGCCAATGCAAGAACAAGATCGAGTCCTTGAAGAAACGGTACCGGGCGGAGTCATCATCGGCAGCTAACAACAACGGTTCTGCTTCTCCGTGGCAGTTCTTTGATAGAATGGACAGATTGGTGAAAGGTACGCACTGTGTTCACTCTAAGGTTGATGCTGATGATGGTTTGGGGAAGATGGTAGATGGGTCAGAGAATGATGAGAGAATAGTCAATCATGGTCAAGATTTTGAGGCTCAGGTTGGTGACATTGCTAGGAATTGTGACAGAATTGATGTGGAAGGTGAAAATCACATTCAGGGTAGCAATCATGATGATGGGTCCAACATGATCCTTGATCATAGTGAATCTAGTAAACCTAAAAGAAAGATGGGCAATGTGGGAAATGAATTGGGGAACATAAGTGGTTTTAAGAGGAGGAAGAGATTTGGGAGTGGTGCGGCTGAGAGTATAAGATTGTTAGCGCATTCGATGTTGAAGATTGAGCAGGGGAGAATTGAAATGTATAAAGAATCAGAACGCTTGAGAACGGAAGCAGAGATTAGGCGGGCGGAATTGGAGGTTAGGCGGACTGAGATTATTGCTAAAACTCAGTTGCAGATTGCCAAACTTTTTGCCAAGCGGATAAGTAGTCAAAGGGATGAAACAGAGGGTTCATCCTTGAGAGCTGAACCTATTACTATCATGGAAGCTGAGCAGAAAAATGGTTAGGTAGGTTTTTGTTCTCGAAATGATTCTATCTGGTTTGTTTACTTTTGCTAAAGAAGGATAGTTGAGTTGTTTATATGTCTTTGGTGAAATGACTTTCTTGATAAGCATTGCCTAGAACTATGACCTATATCTCTAGGTTCGTTTGAATTGATTTTGGCAGATCAGTCTATTAACTCTTATCTTATTAGCAACTGTTAATGTTTACTGCCTAATTTCAAAGGCTAAAGCATTATCCGAAGATATCATTTTGCATCAGTGGTTACTGAGCAGTTTTGCTATGTGTTGGAGTTTCCAATTCCTACATTCTTGAATATATTTCTTCTGTTCAGTCTTTTAAGTTTCTTCATATTCTGCTTCACTTGTTTCCTTGGGCACTGGTTTCACATATTTTTGCTGATTTATATGAGAAGGCTATGCTTTTGATACTAGTACAATGTTAACACTCGTTTAATGTGTATCAGGATGATCAAGAAGTATGTATTGTTGAGTCAGAAGCTGATGTCTTGAAGAACGGATATCTAATGTTCATCTTTCTCTTGAAGGAGGAACTCATGCTGGTATGATTTCTGATGTATGTAGAATTATCATTGTAATTTGTATTATGCTATCTACAATGCTAATATTTGAAATTAACAAGGGCTCTTTAAAATATATCATTTTAGAATTGACAAAGAGACCAAATAGGTAAATAATGTATTATCCCTTAACTATAGAGCTGAACTGATTTCCTGATAAATTAGATGCAAATATGACTGAAATAAACATGAGACTTTGGTTCCCTTAGAAAACTGTATCACGCAACTTTGCCGCAAAGGATTTCATCTATTCTGTGTTCGGATTAGGCACTCAATCAATTCATCCAGTTTCCTATCTGATGACCCCCCTTTCTCCACAGCTTTCTTTGCCATTTTACCCAATAGTTGTGCCCTTTCCCTAGCCTTCCTCCCTTCCTCTCCTCCCATCAATGCTTTCACTCCTTCACAAATCACTTCACGTTCAACAGTCACACCTTCCTCTCCACTAACATTTCCTTGTCTGACAATTATTCCAGCTCGTAGTGCCATTGCCACAACTTTGGCATTCCATGGTTGCTCTGCTCCCATTGGCCAAGCCAAAAGTGGTACCCCCATTGACAAGCTCTCCAGTGTCGAGTTCCATCCACAATGGCTCAAGAACCCACCCGTCGCAGGGTGCGCTAGGATACTCCGCTGCTGTACCCAATCTCGTACAACCAACCCCCTGTTTTTCACCCTCTCCTCCCATCCATCTGGGGGGATCCATGCTTTTGATTTTATCACCCAAATGAACGGATGCCCAGCCATCTCTAGCCCAAAAGCTATCTCGTCCATCTGCTTGTCAGTCAAGCATGCTTGTGTACCAAATGCAACATAGATCAGAACTTGGGATCCCACTAGCATGTTTAGCCACTTGATGCAAGCATATGATTGCGTATCTTTATAGGATACATCATTTACTTGTTGAATGTCATCATGGAGTAGAGCTGGCCCTACACACCATGCTTTGGCCTCCTTATGGAAAAAGGATTCTAAAGCAGGAACATACTCACCTTCTAGCTCTTCAAAGCTATTAACAATGAAACCCCAGCTATTAGCATCTGCTTCTTCAATCTCTGAGATGAAGCATGAGAAGGGGTCCTCGTCGTCTTTACGGAGGGCTGACTCAACAAAATCAGATTTATGTAATGAAAATGGGATTGTTAACTCTGGTAAGTCGATTGAGTCAGAATCTGTCAAACCCAAAATGCGTTCAGCATGCAAGGAAGCAGTTCTGAGAATTACCAAAGCTAACACCCCCATCCCATGGGAGACAATCCGAGGTATGCTAAACGAACAACATGATTCAAGTGTCCAGCTTAGGAAACAGTCTGAGATTACACAAATTGGGGGACACCCAGCAGCGGACATGTCCCTAAGAATACCCTCAAAGGGATCTTTTAGCCATCTAGTCGCTGCCAAAAAAGGTACCATTAGATCCATTGAAGGGAGGTCAGCAGTGTTCTCACATCCCTCTGGTAACTCTTCGACTCTAGGAAATGGTATTATGGAAACGGAGATTTCAGGGTCTCTAGAGATTTTTGAGAGAATAAATGGTGCATTTTTTGGAGTGGTGATAATGGTTACCTTAAGACCACGGCTTGCGAGAGCTTTGGAGATATCTAGTAATGGGAGTGTGTGACCCTGAGCCATGTAAGGGAAAATCACAACATGTTGTGGTGATGAAGTAGCCATGGCTTGAATTTGAAATATAACTTTCACAGGGTTGCTAGGAGATGACTTGAGATTGGTTTTATATAGAGTTTATATTCTGAGAAATTAAAATTAATCAAATCCATCTTAGAAAGAATCATATCCATCGTATCTGCACAATAGGTAATTAGTATCTGCATTTATTTTTTTGATCTCATTGCTTTAAAATCACTGTCCTTGCAGATTTTTTACTAAAATTTTGCTTTTGAAGCAGATTTCTTCTCATAAAAGAGAGGATTTCATACCAAAAGTAGATTTCTTTCCATAAAGATACAAGAGAAATACTATTGTCCCACATCATTAGCCCTTATGAACTACCTGAGAAGGTGATGAGCATGGACAGGGAGAATACAGAATAGTCAGCTCGTGTCCGTAATGCACATATTTATTTACTCATGAATGACACACACTGACACACATACGGACAGAAGTCTCATAGGTTCATATAACATAAGAAAATGTAAAACATGGTTATTCTTTGAACATACAATCCCAATGTTAACAGTAATCTTTTACTAAACTATATAGTAGCACAGAGCCCTACATTTTCCCTTCGCATACTCTTACAGTTGAAAGGTCGGCAACTGGCTTATTATCATTCTTCTCTTTTTCTTTTTTCATGGCTTTGATATGTAGAACTACATTTCATGATTTGAATGTTGAGAGTTTGGATCACATAAGATTGTAAGGCGCTAGCTAAGAGTTGGTCTAAATTCTTTGCAGAAGACCGGCCCTTTCTTTGATTTTTTCTTCCATCAACTACTTTCTTACATTTTTTTTCTGCTGGAAAACTCTCTCATTTTCTTATATATGACTTGACCTCCAATGGTTTCTATTTTTCTTCCTTTTTTTCTCCATCGTCATCAAACTTTGGGATAATCATCGCATACTAAAATCCCTTTGCTACAGCTTTCGTATTCAGTGTTTGCTCTATCATACCAAAATAATGGCCAAGCCAGAAGAGGCACTGTCATCGTTAAACTTCTTCTTTTTAAGATTTCTTTAGGTAACAGAAGTAGCTATCTATCCTTACTGAGAGAGAACGAAAAATGTTATCCTAAATCAGATATAGGTGATTTATGACTTGGAATTGGTTTTATTTGAACAGATAATATTGGAATTCAAATATTAATCTTATCTGTTTCTTTTTTCTTTTTAATAGTCTTACTTAATTCCTATTTAGAATTATCTTGTTAATCAAATAGAACCAACCACTAAGTTCCAAAGCATGTAATTGAGTTGGCCAGATTGATAAGAATTTTTTTCTTCAAAAATTTGTTAGGTCAAGTGCAAATATTTTGCCTTTTGACTATATAGCTAACAGTACTAACTAGTCAAAAGCACTAGTACTAGAATTGTTTCCTATAAATAGCTGATTTGCTTGCGCATGAATTTATATAAATGCTTCTTCTTCCCATTATTCATCCCCATATCTACATACCTTCATTGAATTGAAACCAGAGAAAACAAAAAAATAGCTATCACTTCATCTTCACCTCCCCAACCCCACGTCCTGTTCTTCCCCTACATGGCTCGAGGTCACACCATCGGACTCATAGACTTGGCCAAGGCTTTCGCCAGCCGTGGCCTGAAAGTCACCATCGTCACCACTCCCAAAAATGCACCCTTCATCCTCTCCAAGACCTCTCCGCATTACCCGCAAATCTCCCTCTTCATCATCCCATTCCCCAGAGTCCAAGGCCTACCTGAAGGCTGCGAGAACACCAACGACATTCAGTCCCGGGAATTGCTCATCCCCTTCATGTTCGCCACAGCATTGCTCCGAGACCCCTTCGAGGCTCTTCTCAGGGACATGTCCGCCTCCGGCTCTCTCCCCATCTGTGTCATCTCCGACTTCATCCTCGGCTGGACTCTGGAGGTCTGCAACTCCTACGGTATACCCCGGATAGGAGCTCTCCTCGGAGGAGTAGTGCCCATGACCATCCTTAGAACTGCCTTTGTCCATGCCAACCTCATTTTCGGGGCGTCGAATTCTGAACCTATCAACTTTCTGGGATTGCCACTTCCGTTTTCTATGAACAGAACTGATTTTGTTGAATCAGTCCTCATGGTGGATCCTAACAACCCCTCCATGGGTCCGCTCGGAGAGGCTGATGCCAACAGCTGGGGTGTGATTCTCAACAGCTTCGAAGAGCTCGAAGGCGAATACATTCCTGCGCTTCAATCTTTCTACAAACAAGGAAAGGGCGAGGTATGGTGTTTGGGTCCATTTCTGCTTCATGATGATCACATTGATGATGGTGATCAAAGTAACAACAAGCAGCAAGCTCCGTACTACATTGAGTGGCTGGGCAAAAAACTCACTTAAGCCCGTTCCCGTTCTTT
>JAYMTT010000405.1:0-13499 GCA_036898025.1 Hypseocharis bilobata
TCCAACAGCATCCGATTCTTAAAGTCAATGGCTTTCGCTTCGTTCCTTGGAAGAGTCCTCTTCGCCTCCGTCTTCATACTCTCTGCTTATCAAGAGTCAGTATATATATATATATATATTATATTTTCCTGCTAATATTTACATAAAAACCATTTTTTTTTTTTTTAGCTTGTGTTCTAATTTTGTTAGTGCTTAATTTCTGGGTATTGACTTGTTTTGACTGTAGATTTAGTTGTTTTTGCTTGGATCTGTTAGGTTTTAGGTCATAACTGTTTGTCCAACTGTTGTTGAAACCGTCACAGGATAGATCTATGTCTTTGTTTTCTAAAAAAGCTTGGATTTTGAGTCATTTATGGAGATGGGTTGATCTGAAGCTTTGCTCACTATTGCATTGTTTTCGGAATTTTGTGAAAAGTACTTGATTTCGGCATTATTATGGGCATAGCTTTTGAGGGTCGCAATGATGTACTACATTTCAAAAGGTGTTTTTTTTAAAAAAAAAAACTTTTTTCTAGAAGTAAAAAAACTTGGGATTGTGGGTTTTGATGAAATGGGAAAGTCTATGTAGGTTTGGGTGTTAATTAGAGGTTCTTAGTGTTTCAAGATTTGATAGTAGAAATGTTTTATGGTTGAAAATGGAATAGGAGAGGAAGAGGTGAATGAGTTGAATGCTTCTTGTGTTCTATATATGTGGAATTTATAATTTAAGAAGCTAGACAATGCAACATAGTTTCTCTCATTGGTCGATGAATGTCTTATATTGCCTTTTTTTGAACCCTTTTGCAAGTCGATATTTAATTGGATATTTCAAGTTTTGGTGAACTTGTCCAGATTTCTTGTCGTTGTAAATGCTAAATAGAGAGTTTTTGAGTAACTGTTTATCTTCTTTGGTAGGGTAAAACTTGGGGAATTTAATACCCTAAACCTGGAAATATCAATACCAACTAACATAATCTTACCCCATATTCACTATTATTAAGGTTGCCGAAACTTGATTGGCTTTGACTTCATTCCTGCCAAATCTGTCATGATTTTGTACGCCAAAAACCCTATCTGCCTTATTAAGCTCTTCATTTTAAACCCTTTATTTTTTGCTGTGCTTTGATATAACTTTGATGACAAATACTGTAAATTCACACTGTGTTAATCTCTTCAGAAAACTGACTGAATGAACCATATCACCTTATTTCAGGCATGATGAGCAATATTATCTTATCTGGTGGAATATGTTAAGAGAACTGTTTTAACTTCTCAAACATTTTGCTTGATCCGCTTACATCTTTTGAAACGCCATATAAGTTGAATATTGGATGTTTGCAACAGTTATATGATTGGGTTGTGTCTCTGAGAAAATGATCCAATTTAACATACTTTTACCTTAAATCAGAATGATGGAGCAAACTTGTAATCCTCCCATTAATCTGATGAACTGTTCTTTATGTTAATATCTGGCTTTCTTTTGCTTCATAGACTAATTAACATGTGTAGATTTTGACATGATACACCTTGCCAATTGTTTTAGGTTCAATGAATTCGGAGTTGATGGTGGAATAGCAGCGAAGGCTCTCAAACCAAAATTTGATGTTTTTGCAGGTCATGTGCACTCCAAGACTGGCATACAAGTGCCAGAAGTTGAGGTGAGGATCTCTCTCTCTCTCTCGTGCCTGCGCGCAGGTGCAAGTACTTTGAAACAAGATATGAATAAATTTTTTTAGAAGACTGCCATGTCATGAATTTTAGTGTACTAGAAATTAATTTTGGCTTCTTGTTGAAAGTTTCATCTCTCTCCAAAAGACTTGGGGATGTGTTGTTCTGATAAATGGATAAAGAAAGTGTTATTTTTTGTGTGAGTTGAATTTATTGGAAGTTATGGTTTATTTGAAGTTGTAAGAATGCAAATATCAAAATAACTGAAATTAAACATCGTATTAACTGTTTATTACATATAAATTCACACATCCTATGGATTAGAAAATTATATCTTAATGATACCACATTTTGTGGCTCATCTTGTGTAAACTATCGCTAATGATCTTGATTGATGTGCTCAGATAAAAATATTAGCCGCCACAGCTATAGCTCTGAAGGGTGTTGGAGGCATATTTTTTATCTTTGGTAGCACTCATGGAGCCTTTCTCCTGGTTAGCATTCACACTCTTGTACATGGTTTTTTTGTGATATTATTATTTATCATAGTCTGACTCTGACATAAATATATGTATCTGTTTCTTTATGCAGCTTCTGCATCAATTGATTACCACTCCCATTTTATATGACTTCTACAATTATGACAATGAGGAGAAGGAATTTAACCAGCTTTTCGTCAAATTTACACAGGTTACTATATAACTTGGTTTCCTTTTATATATGTGCAAGTGAAACATAGAGATTGTTTTCCCCATTTTTCCTTAACTATACATGTCGTTTTACAGAATATGGCCCTTTTTGGGGCACTGTTGTTTTTCATCGCGATGAAGAACTCAATTCCTAGGAGATTTGTCAAGAAGAAGGCTCCTAAATCAAAAACTGTTTAGAGATCGATGGAGTATCATTTGAATTACGATCTCTCTTTGGATACTTAGGATTTTGTCAATCATTTAGTTCCTGGCTTCTTCGGAACTCATCACATTAGTCTTCCAGCCCAGGATCTGATGTGTATGATTTTAGGACCTTCATTTTTACTCTTGTAATGTACTTTTTTGCCCCTTAATTTCTGGGGGATATGTTACGTAGCTCAGGAATTTTCCTTTCAACTTCGTTTCAATAACATTAAAAAGGTTATCATCTCCCTACTTCATGGAGGAGCTACGCAGTTACATATTTTACTTTATTTATCAGATCATCGGTGGAGGATGTTTGAAAGATGTTTCTGAAGAGTGCGAACAATGCAAAGATTATAGCCTTTCTGTACTTGTAATGGTACTAGTATAATGATAATAACTAGCTTCTTCACACATGTTCGATACTTACACATGTGTACGGTGATTTAAAGAGAGAAAATGAAGCTGCCGAACCCAAGTAGAGTAAATTGTAGAATTTTTTTGAAAAAAATATACTAAGATAAAGAGATATTTAGAATTATTTTAAAATTTATTGTTGACTTCCATCCTTTCTCCATATAAAGTATATTATTAAGGTCCTCTCATTTATCCATTTTGTGTTCAAAGATTGAGAATGTGTTTGGACAAGATAATTGGAAATGAGATTTTGGGTGAAGTCGATTTTAGAAGTTGAAAATAGAGATTATATTTTTTGAATGTAAAATGAGAGGAAATGGTAAATTACGCGTGGGATTTGGGAGCCATAATTCTGACTATAAATTTCACATCAAGAGGTGGATTTTTGCCAATCTCTTTGGGCGCACATACATATTTTTTTTTCGAGATAGACGCGCAAATAATTTTTTTTTCGATACTAATAAAAAAAATTAACAACTCAAAAAATTAAAACCATATTTTAAAATTCCAACGACTCCAAAAAGTCATATATATATATATATATACAGTCTTCTTCAACATGATGTTAAGTATTAAATCCTTGTATTGTACTTCCCAACTGCAAATTCATATTTTTGATGTAAAAGTAGTCCAAGCTCATTAAGACCTATAGATTATATTAGTAACTTGCTACTTGCTCATAGTCTTAGTCATAGTCATATAGTCATGTGTTTATTTTTATCTATTTTGCTTGAACTGAATTGAAAAAAAGGAAATACAATTGATTTAGAAGAGAAAATTAATGGAAATTCTCCACCAAGCACGCAATCCAACCATGTTTTTTTGAGTTTGACAGCAAGCCAAATGTTTTACTGTAACAATTCAAATGAGCATACTATTATCTAAATCTGTATTAAATTGTTTTTGAGTGGACTTCTCACTTGTTCGAGCATAAACTTTTATAATGGAGTTCTTATTGTGTACTATATCACCCTCCTTGATAAAAAAAAATATTTATATTAAATTTCTTAGAATCTAATTCTAATCCCACTTAACTAAATTAAGCAGTATAATTTAAAATTGAGATGCAATATTGTTTGAGTCACATCTGCTACAAGACATATATGATACACCCTACATTAATGCAAGCTAAATTTAGAAAATGTGGTAGCTTGTGTCTGGTTGACTCAAGCTCAACCATTGGGTTTGGGTTTAGAATGTAGATCTCACATTTTTATATTATTTTTCTTTTTCAACAAATGATATTCTTTGACATTTCAAGATTCACTACTTGCTTATGACTTCATATGATTGGAAAAAATAAAATTACAAGCATACACGAAATATACCTCAAAACATATCATATGATCTTACTCAGTTTGTACAATAAGATCATTTTAAATATGATATAATTTGATATTAGAGTTCACTTACAATTGACGATAACATTCCACAAACGACTAAACGAAGAAAATATGATGAGTCATGTGCGGTGGGCTCAAACTTCTCAACCTGATATCGGCAGCTATTTGAATATTGAACTAACCAATGAGGCCAACATCATTGCCGAAAATGGCAAAAAAATGGCGACAAGACTTGCTTATTTGGGCAAGTAAGTGAGATCCCACCACCAATGGCCAAAAGAAACCGATTTTTGTGCAGAAGATTAGGACAGTTGGGAGCAAGTGGAGGTCTCACTGATTTGGCCTTTAGTTTAGTCCCCATTTGAATTTGATGATGCTCTGTTGGTTCTTTATATAAACCAAAGCATCAGGTCTCTGTTCTTTTCAAACACTACCAAGCATCTTTGTTTTGTTGCTCTCTTCCATTCTGAAAAGTCACAAAATCTCTAATTAGACACACACACACACAGGCCACAGCTAGCTAATTTCTTCTTCTTCTTCTTCTTCACCAATCTTCATCACCGTAACACATGGAGCTGGAAGGAGACATGACCACCATCGACAGCAGCTATGACAGAGCCAAGGAAGTGAAGGAATTTGATGAGAGCAAGGCTGGTGTCAAGGGACTTGTGGACTCTGGCTTGAACAAGATCCCAAGAATGTTCGTCCATCGTCCCGAGGACCTCTACAATTACCCATTATTGGATAGAAATGTTAAGCATCAACTGCAGCTTCCGGTGATTGATCTCGAAGGATGTGGGAGTGGGCAGCGGCGTGCAGAGATTGTGGACGAAATCCGCGAAGCAGTGGAGAAATGGGGCTTCTTTCAAATGGTGAATCATGGAATTCCGGTGAGTTTGCTGGAAGAGATGTTGGGGTGTGTCAGAGAGTTCCATGAACAACCAGCAGAGGTGAAGATGGAATGGTACTCGCGGGACTCCAAGAGACCAGTAAGATATTACTCCAATGGAAATCTTTATACAGCGAAAGCAGTTTGCTGGAGGGATTCAACAGCATTTGATTTCCGAGATGGTCTGCTCGACCCAGAACTGATGCCTATAATGTGCAGGTAATGCTACCTTCCCTTGCTTGCCTTGTTCCTATCCTCTCGAGTTTGTTTTTGATAACTTCGTTTTGCAGACGGATCGTGAGTGCATACATGAAACACATGATGGAGCTGAAGCAAATGCTGTCGGAATTGCTCTCGGAGGCTTTTGGGCTTAATCCTGACCGCCTTGCAAACCTGAAATGCATGGAGATACAGGCATTGGTGTGCCACTACTACCCGGCATGTCCCGAGCCGGACTTGACAGTTGGTGCAAACGAACATTCAGATCCATCTTCTTTCACTATACTTCTGCAGGACAATATGGGAGGCCTCCAAGTTCTTCACCAGAATCAGTGGGTCGATATGCCATTCCTGCAAGGAGGGTTGATAGCAAACATTGGTGAACTCATGCAGGTACATTAAAACAAATCCTTCTATAAGAGAACTAAAAATGAAAATCTTAATTTTAATCCTCGAATGAGTATCTCATCAATTCAACACTGATTCGTAGCTTCTCCATTTCTGTAGCTTATCACCAATGATAAGTTTAGGAGCGTGGAGCATAGGGTCCAATCGAGCAAGGTCGGACCAAGAATTTCAGCTGCATGCCTTTTCTATCCAAGCAAATCTAGACCCTATGGACCAATTGAAGAGTTTATTTCCGACGACAATTCACCTAAATACAGGGAAATTTATACCAGGGAATATATGGCCTACTACAGGTCAAAAGAACTGGATGGTAAGTCGGCCCTTTCCCACTTTGAAATATGATGATGACTCCATGTTGGTAGTTTCACAGTAGGGATGGGAAATGACAGGGCTGCACAATTTTTAATTGATGAGCACATGAAATAAAGTTGGCTAGTTAGTTACTAGGAGCAACTCTGTTTTCTTTTAAGAGCTCGTTACATGCATATGCAGTAATCAGTAGCAATCATAAAGATCTTCAAGCACCAAAATGTGGTAGAATCCACAGATATTACAACATACTGTTGATAAAACTAAATATCAGTCTTCCGGACCAACTAAACAAAGATCACGAAGCTCTTCTTTCTTTTCTACCGTTCTTTTCTCGTTTTCCATAAGTGAGATTTGAAAAAGGATAACACAGGTCCGAGTTACAAATCCAAGACACAAATGACAGAACCAAAGTCATCATGAAGGATCTTTATATAATTGCAAGCATCAATCATTCGTACAAACAGTATATCAAAATCTAAGCCATTAAACAGAGAGCCAAGAACACAACAAATGGCATCTCCACACACTGAAGTTGACTACACGTTCCAATAAAAAACCACTAACAATACAATATGTTACAAAGATGCGTACATGATGATCTCCAAGAGTTAACCAGCCACGACTGCTAGACTTTGGCATTGGGTTGCAAAATTTGAACAAGTGACCACAAAATATCCATTCTATGTATGCTTCTGTTATTCTGCCCCTGCAATGAATTACAGTTTAATATTAGCCCATGCTCGATAACCATATAAGAATCCCAGTGAAGGAAAGATATGAAAGGTTTGGGCTACACCACAAAAGCATGTTGTAAAGGCACGTGTGGGAGTTTTACAATAAGAAAATACTGATAATGACAATCTAACTATGTCGTAGAAAAGATGCAGAATCAGAAAGACTAAATGTTGTCCATAACGTCCATTGTACATGTGAAAGTTCAAGGATAGTAATCAATTATCAACTCCACACCTCTGAATAGTAAATTGATATGAGCTGTGATAATTGCAAACGAAAGGCATGTTCTTGGGAGAAATGCAATTTAACAAATTACGAGTAAAGAAGGCCTCTTTAGAAACTTAAAGAGAATAACAGCAAAATCAACTATTCTTTCAGAAAAAAGTAATGCGCTTTTACATTAGCATATCTAACTTATTACATACAAGACAAAATCCAGTACTAACATCATTTAAGAAAAAAGAAAGGAAACACCAGGTATTTAATGTAGTCATAGAATAACAAGCAAATGACCATAATAATGTTGCTTCTTATCAGACAAATATCATATCCAGATTTAGATCCTACCTCAACCACAAAACATATCCAAGTTTTTTCACTGCGGGCTTCAGTAACCCCTTTCAAGATTGTCAGACCCAAGCTTCTAATTGCTTCTGCTATTTCAAGAAAATGGCTGCATTCCTCACACAACATCTGCAGATATGAACACAAAATATTTGTCATTAGAGAACATACAAAAAGCAAAGAAAAGCGGTCAAGGGGCTTTCTATTAAGGGAAACAATTTGAACTACAATGGATTGGCTCTCCCAGTGCATCTTCTCTCTTTTACCTTCATTTTTTACCATCATTATTATGAAGAGTTCTTTTCATAATCTGTTCTTAGTATTCTTATTAATTTCAGTTTCCAAGTGAAAATGAACTCATCTACACACCTCCACAAGCATTTGCCCATTCTTGTTGAGATTTTCTACTACTATTGAACAAACTTTTAGATGGCTTCCGACCTCCACAGCCCAGCTTGAACCCTGTTCATAAGTAGAAGATCCTAGCACACCCATTTCCTTGCGGCGCAACTGCAAAGCAAGTACAAATTAATTTGAAGTCAATAAACATGATATCATATTTCTATTGGGAAAAACAAAGGGAAATCTCAGTTGTTTTCTAAATAGGTTGTATAGGCTTGAAGGTAAATATGATATGAACATGCAAGGCTTACAACTACATCTATCGTAGCAGTTAAGGGATAACCAAATAAAATCTGCAGTGCAGACAAGTGTGGAAACTCAGGCAATCGAATCAAGGACAGAAAGCCATGAAAAAATTGAAAGTTTAGGATCATACCTTCATATCAGAACATTTATTTAGCTTGTCAGCGTGCTTAGTAATGCTTTGCAAAAAGAGCATGTGCTTGATTGTGCGCTCCAGCAGTGAATCGATACTACACTGTCCAATTATATTGAAAATTTTAGCACATAATGAAGGGAAGAGATTTATATCAATACAATCAACTACCATAAGAGTAAAACTCTGCAAGGTAAAAGGATTGTAGGGCAGCTACCTTTGATCCACTGGGCACTAGCTCTCGTAGTTCTTTAATACGATCTTGGATTAATTGCCTGTCCCTAGGCCTAGGCCTACAATTTTCACCAGGTCTAGCCCTCTTTTTGTTCTTAGCTGGTCCGGAAGACCTGTCCAACTGCTCACTACATGTACTTGGACAAGGTGATGAAAACCCTTTTGAAGACATCATACCAGACAACTCTGATGAGTTCAAGCAATGCCCTCCCTCTTCTATAAGAGAGGGTTGATCAATTGAGTAACTTGAATTGACAGTATGCTCAGTATGGCTAGAAGGTTTTGGCATATTTTCAGTTGTCAACAGAGACTGCACTGATTTACTGAATGATTTCTCACTTTTAACATCACCACCAATGTGACAAAAATTTGCTACTACAGCTTCTAGAAGATGCTCTGGGCCAGAGTCAAATGTCAACTTGCTAGTGCTCATCTCCTCTGGCATTTCAATATTAGCTCCAACTGCATTATTTTCTGCTTCCCAATCAGAACTGATACTCTTTTTCAGAAAAGCTGGTCCTAGTGCTTCATACAGCTCACAACCAGCAGAGAACTGTAAGAATGTGTCTGATGTGTCCAACTGACTCAACTCAGGTTGAAACTCCCTCTTCTCTAAATCTTCAAGTGTCATGCTTGAAGAATCAGTCACGTGCAATACCCCATTTTTATGAAGATCTTCACCATCCAACTTAACTCCATAAACAGCAGAATCAAGAAGATTTGACGAAAGATTAAGACCGAACTTTTCCGCTGGAAGTATTTGATTGTATACATTATTATTGTCCATTACAGATTCGTGTGAATGTGACATGACATTGTTCTCTGGATTCACACCCATATATCTGGAGCCACTAGTTTCACCTTCACACTTACTGACATTAAGCAATTCTACGTCATTTTGATGCTCCAATTTGATAAAATTTGACCTTGGGTGAAGTAATTTGGTACTTATATCACCCTCTGACATGGAGATTTCAGGCCCTCCATGCTTATTGACCACTTCAACTGCCTTTGTCTGACAAATACCAGGAAGTGGAGAAACATAACAAGTATCATTCTGTTCTGCAAAATACCGAAATGGAGGAAACCAAACATTTCCCCCCTCAATGTTCGCAGCTTTATCTAGGTTATACAAGCTATCAGGAGTAACCTCTGAAGTCAAACTATTCTTAGGTAAATCTGGCTGCAAAAATACAAACACACAAAAAAGGGAAGAAACTTTAATATAACCACCATACTTTATGACTCATAAGTCCTTTTGTCAATAAGGAAGAAATCACAAAATGACTTCACACGTTATATGTTTGCACCACATGAACACGGCTACACACAGACACAAACAAAGAGGCTTACCAAACATAACGAATTCTTCATATCACATTCTATCATATTAGAAACCACTGAATAACCTTGAAGTGAATAAAACATATTTCTGATATGTGCCACCAGCTTCATATCCTCATCAACCTGCTCCCAAAGGAAAACAAAAGGTAAATTGAGCATTTAATGATATGTTGACTTGAGCTTAAGAAACTACGGCAATTATGACAAATTTTGTGGATTTACTCAAGCCAAGTTCATATATTAACCCTGTTGTAGTAAAAATTGAGTCCAGTAAATTTGTTCACTGGAGATATTGCATAAATTGAAGCAGAATGTATAGTCAAGAACAACTAGAGCCTAGAAACTAGAAATCCATGAAGAAGAAAAATGGGCATCATTAATTGATACCCAATAAAAAAAAAGAGTTAAAAATCTTAGGGTGCCATTACTTGTAACTGATGAATTATGAGAAGCAATTTAGTGAACTAGCTTATCTATCACTATAGAAGCAAATGTTGGAAATACATAGACAACGACCGAGAAGTATATTTAAATAGCCATAAAGTAAAAAGAGGCATTGTTATAAAGAGTTAATTGGAAGTTATCTTACTTCATTCAAAGAGCCTAGCTGTACAACTCCATGAGGAACAACAGCAACAACAGCAATGGTCTACAGAACAAAATCAAGCACTTTTATCAGCAGAACACCTAAGCTATAGTAAATCCAAATCATAAGAGTAGAGGAAACTCCATACATGAGGGAATAAGAATGATGTTCAACAATCTAAGAATCTTTTATGCATTGCGTTCACCACCAAACAACAAGATACTATTTAACCTATTTTGACTAGCCTCCGGGAGCAACAGTCCCCCTGTCACAAAGCGTTTTCATCTTTTGTCATATTGTGAACATGCCCAATACAAATACTGGTGCCTAAGTAGATGCATTGCAGTCCCTAGTTGAGTAACATTCTGATTTCCTTTCACATGTATATGCCTAAAATGTAGCTTTTCTCACAAGTGAAGAAATTAAAGCACAAAAAGGAAAACAAAGGAGGCATACCCTGATACCAGCAGAAAATTGACTTTGCCATCCATCACCGTACTGAAAATCACCAGAAAAAAGAATGTTCTGAATAAGAACAAATGGTATATCCAAATATATACAACTTTAATTTTTTTACTGTTTTCAATGGGAAAGTGAAATGTTGATATTAATAATTATTGCATGACAATAAAACTCCTTACTTCACATGATGAGGAGGAATTAATGCCATGCCCATCTGCAACGATCCACTGATGCTTCCCAGTAACTGCAACTTGTCCAACAACTCTGTAAAGAAAATATGAACACAAACTGAAGTAACAGATAATAAAAAGCACTAAGCAGTGTACACATATTGCACTTATTCTACCCCTTAAGAAATCTAAACTTTAGAAGTATAAATTGAGAGACACAAACAATGTGTTTAACCTAGAGTAGCATTCAAGAAATAAAAGAGATTTTCTAAGAGTTTGTGACAAACTCTATTAACTCCATCTCTGGAATAGTTTATTTTTGTCTAACGAAAGTAAAAAGACTTCTAGCTTATAGTTCAATTGGACATGTAGGGGGGGCATCTACTCGCTCTAATGTCTTTCCTCTTCCTAAAGGGGTTAAGGGGAATAGCTGTATGAGCTCTTAGTTCTTGGAGCTATTGGAGCTATCGTTGCTATTGGAGTGAAGGTCTCAAACTGGAGCAGTCGGGATTGCTTTATGTTGGGTTGGGAGGCCTCTTAAGCCAAAGGATCCAACTAGAGCACTTTTTGGTTTCATTGGAATATGTTATAACTTCTGATGGACAACTGGTAAAATCTATTGCTGAAAACTAGCAAATGGCTATCTTGATTAAATTTTATGATTTAACTGCTAGCATAGCTAGCATGATGCAAACCGGCAAGTATACTCACAAGCATAAGCATATTTCAGACTAACTCAAAAAGAGGTTTTTGAATCTTAAACTTGTTTGATGCAAAAGACTTCCAGAAGAGGTAAATGAAATCGGGAAAGAGTAATAAGAGGCAGTATATGAACAAAATCCAATGATCATGATCCTTGTCCTTAAATTATAGGTTGATGCAATGTTTAAATCAGTCTTGGATAGTATGTAAATCAGTTACTAGGGACATACCCTTCCCCAAGAGAATATACATGATACGACATCTTTGCCACGGCTAACCCAAGTAGGTCATGTGAATAATTCCCATCATGCAAGCTTTCCAGTTTCTCAGTCAAGCATTTGTTGTCTGAATGATTAGCTTCTCCACAATTGTCATAGTAAGCGTCCTCCCAAGTCAAAACCCTGCAACAGTTTCAATAGTCAAGGATAAAAATCAAGGGAATAGTCTAGTGACCTAGTAACCACAATAGATGGTCATCTATACTTTCTACTAGTACACTCAATATCAGATATCATATTACAGCATGAAACTATACTTTCAAATCAAAATAGCACTCAGGACCATGTCCTATTTCAGCATCAGCCGTGGTGAGTTAAATTCCATATTTTCCAACTCCAAGATCCATGGTGTCATTAAACTCAAAAAAAATAATATCTGCACATGAAAAGGACGCAAAAGCAAAGAGCTAAAGCACCCCAAAATAGTTTCAATGTAAAATGGCATACTTCGCAACCAGAAAATATGTAATGACACATAATTTCAAATGTCCGAGAACGAAGGTGGTCAGATCCTGTATACCTGCGGTGAGTTTAGGCTTATTCTATGGACTTCAAACATTCTCGGATTCTCCACTAAACAGTCAGTAGACTTTAATTATGCCAATCCCAGTTGCAATCAACTCTTCTTAGAAACTAAACAAGAAGAAGAAAACTACAAATCCTCTTTTCCTTTTTTTACTTCCTCAGTTATGTCAACATCTGAACAAATTGCCTATTACATACATACATATATGTATAAACATACAAACACACAAACAGACATGCCCAAGAAAATACTATAAAAAAAAGAAACAAAAAAAAAAAATTGAAATGAGCTTACATGCGAGCGCGATGTTTGAGTTTCCAGAAGACGGCATAGCTCCACTCCGTATTGAAACAGAGGCTTTTCAGTGTTTGATGCAAACCGGTACCCATCTTCCACTAAACCCTCCCAAAATTCTAGCACCTCCTACGCACACCCCAACTGGGTTGTTAGTTAAATCCTTAACCCCTCAAAAAAACCCTAATTTTGCCGCTACCCACGCCCTAGCTTCCCCTGTAAGATCCTCTTCCTGCCTGCTTCCTCCTCAACCCAGCTCGCCGCTTTATTGGCGGTCCAACCGTCGGCTGCAGAAGACGATCCGTTCCCATTCCTCCCCCGGAAAAAAAACCCTAGCTCAAACACTCAAATCCCAGAAAATCTCACAATCGAAAACTCACAGACACCCCAGAATCAAACTCCCAACACCACCAGCAACTGAGATTTCACCAATGCAGACCACAGCACCGTTCGAGCACCTAGCCATGGATTACAAGCAATTCCACCGAAAATGCTTCGATTCAGGTCACCCAGACACTCGTACGGAACGCAGAGAGCGCGAGGTTTAGCTGATATCGGACGACATGGATGGCTTCGAACACTGATCAGAAAAACCACACATGAATGAAGAACTGTACGAACTCGATCGGAGAGAACCGGACCGGAACTTCTCAGACTGTGGACGAAAGAGTAAGGCTTTTTTTTTTTTTGCTATCAGA
>JAYMTT010000406.1:0-13484 GCA_036898025.1 Hypseocharis bilobata
CTTCGGAAGACCCCAGAAGGCACCTAGAAGTAGTTCTATTGGACATGTGCGCTGGCACAGACAGAGATCATACATTTTTATGAAGTTTGGTACCATCAAAATCCTGTGGAATTAAAATTTAGGTGCTGCATAATGAGTAGACAAATTCTATTGAATAGGTAGATAAACATTCAATTTACCTTGTTTGGTTGTGATATGCTGTAATAAGCCAAATTTTTCTTTAATAGAAGTCTATTGTTAATTGTTATGTATAGGTTGAGGATCTTCAGAAGATGGACGACTCTGATTTTGGGGAAGGTCTAACTCTTCTTGGCGAAAGGTTTGTAAAGAAAATATAGTAGTGCCAGTTTGGTGTTCCTTGCATAAAAGCAACTTTTTCTGAAATACTTCTATGGATTTGTTTTCTGTAAGAATCTACTAGATTAAGGGTTAGTAGTTCAAACCCGATACAACATATCAAGTAAAGTAACCTTGCTCTCCATCTTTTAGCATAAATGATTAATTAGTCCAAGTGGTTTTGAGATTGGCTTGGTTGGTGTTATAATGATTTATGCTATGATTCTCTGACAAGCAAAAACTGGCATGCTAGTTGTTAAAGCCAAAAGGTGCTTCTCAAGAGACTAGGATATAGAATATTCCAGTGAAACCTTAAAATTATACAAAAAAAATAAAAAATAAATCTTGATGGGTCTAGCATTGAACATGTGCATGTGCATGTATGCATTAGCATAATCATAAACACACTCTATTCTATGAAGCCCGGACATAGACACAGGAAGTAGGAAACAACATGATACAGACATGGTGAAAAGGAAAATCTAAAATGATGGAACATGGAAACAAAATCAAAATACTTTATATTTATCATTTTGTATATATACTTATGTTCCATAAATCTACATCATGTTTGAAGTTTTAAGTACGCAAGAGGATAACTTGATCAATCTTGGTTTAGCCTTTCTCACATTCCAGCAAGGAGCGAGAGAACTTAATTGACTTTAAGGTGTGGCTGTGCTTCATAGATACCCATCTTAGGAACATTATTATTAGGTTAAATATGAATTCTGAGACTATCAGGGCTGCTATTTCTCTTTGGTTTAACTTTGCATTACGTTACAGTCGGGTTTTATAACCAGTGAGAAACAGCGGTCATCTGATCCCATGGGTATGGTACATAATATGTTGGAGACGGGAACAAATAAATGAGTTCATGGTGCTCCAGTGTCTTGTCCTCATGCAACAGTAATATACTTCCAGAATGTAATTGCTTCTTAATTATACTGGCATAATCACTTCCAAGTCACATGTATTTAAATGGCTTATTAAAAATAGTATTTGATAGGATATATTTTTCCCATGCTTTCTGCCATTATGCTTTGGCCATTCTCCTTATTTGCTTTGTTCGTTCAAAATCTGCAATTGTTAATTTACATGTTCTAGCATTAATTTCACTGGAGTGCAGTAGGAAGCTCTAATCTAGTAATTTTTATGTTCTTTTGTAGGCTGTTCCAAGTAACTTGGTTGAAGAAAACTGGTTTCATATATGACCGAAATAATTTAAGCAAAGTTTGTGCTTCACACTTTTTCCTTGTGTAACTTGTTCTATTTTATGCAGTTGACTGTAAATTTCATGCTTATACATCCTCTTCTGGGTTCAGTGTACATTGAGTAATATCTCATGATGAGAATAATCTCAAAAGAGCATATGTCATCCATATGTTATTATGTAAGTATTTGAGGAGATCTTATTCTTCTCCTTGATGAGAGTATTAGTTGCTCAATTGCAATTTTTATTCATTAGGGCATACTCTTGAAATGTTCCAACTATTAGGTTCAGAAATGGAATAGGGAGAGTGCATATAATGAAATAGGTTTAACAGCTGATAAGTGATTAGATAGCTGTACGCCTGTACCAATTACTGAAATAGATGATCTGATAATTAATGGTTTATGGAGATGGATGATTAATGGAACCCCCGATTTCTTGTAAGCACCTAGTTTGACCATCAGGATGTTAAAAGGGATATCTAATTGAACCTCCATACATTTGGTAATGTTTACAATGGGTGACGACTGTTTATTCAAATGAATCTGTATCTTCTAAAATTTCCCTAACTATGTCGTATGGATCTTTGAGACGTTTCATTGGTAAGTTCCTTCGAGGTTAAACCATTAACCACCTCATCCTTGTATAGCAACCCTTCTTCCTGTTGGACATGTACTGTCTACTCATCAATTTGATCCAAGACTGACATCCAAACAAATTTTTGGTTCTTTATCCAGCAGGATTTTATTGCAACAGTTTCAAGTGGCCTTTTACATTGCAATACATGTTAATATTCGTATTTCTTTTTCAAAGCGGATGGTGTCGTCCAGTTTTTTGTTTGTCACAGAATTGATTTTTTTCCTTTTGCCATACCCTTGACTGCTTTCATTATGTTTCTCCTTGCAATTTCAATTTTCTTTTTTCAAACAAGGTGCATCTTTCCATGGATGCCTGAATAGTCTTATGTCACTGTAATAACATCCATGCTCTTCATTGGTGCAGTTTGAGAAGTTCACTCATCAGATGGACGATGGTTGGGGGCTAGCGACTGATGGGAATGTCTTGTTTGGAAGTGATGGGTCTTCAACACTGTATCAGATTGACCCTGAAACATTTAAAGGTTTCTATAGTATTATTTTCATTCTCCTTTCTCCCCCTCCCCATCGTATTCTTTATAATTGTTTCTTCCTTTTTCTTTTGAGTTTTCTGTGTGCCTCAAAAAAAACTATGTTGCACTAGATCTAAGAGATTCAGGCTCCAAGTTCTAACCTTAATTGGTCATATCCTAAAGTTTTATTCCCCCTTTCATTTACTGTTTTATCTTATCTACTTGGTTTCTTTGATGCAGTTACTGAAAAACAAATCATCAAGTATAATGGTCATGAAGTGCACAACCTGAATGAACTGGAGTTTATAAATGGCGAAGTGTGGGCAAATGTGTGGCTGGTATGTCCTTGTATCTTTGCCCCACTTTACTCAGTAATCCTCATATCCATGAGGTTCTTGTTTGTTTAATATCACACCATTTGAGTGAAGAATAATTGTTTTTTAACATAAGCCAGAGGGAATTGTTGCCTTGGAATGTTCTCTATTGCATTGGATTACTCTCTAAAATTAATATATCCTCACTGTGTAGACCGACTGCATTGCTAGAATCTCGCATAAAGACGGTCTTGTGCTTGGATGGATTCTACTTCCAAATTTAAGGTTTTGATTATCATTTTTAGTGAATGAGATAAATTTAATATCTTTTTTGTTTTGTTTGAATTTAAGTTCTCCTCCCCCATTCTTAAATCTCTTTTTCCTATTTATGTCTTGCAGGGGAGAACTGTTAGCAGCTGGGAATAAAGTAAGCATTTGAACCAAGAATGAAGTATTGTGTCAATCTTTCTTTCAATTGCCCTTCTTTCTAATTTTGTTCTGATGGCATAGGTTTTGTGACTTGTCTAATCCAGCTAATCCATATTTTAATACTTTATAGGGTGTTGATGTTTTAAATGGCATAGCATGGGATAGTGACAAAAAACGCCTTTTCGGTAAGCTTCAAGAATTGTTGTGCCATATCCATCTTCATCGTTGTATCTTGTATGTGGCTTATTTTATGCTTATATTGAAAATATTGGTACCTCTGAAGAGAGTTTTAATTAAGAAGCACATTAATGCTGATACATGAATTGTTTGAGAATCTGAAGTTTCATAAGTAACCTGGTTATGGAATCAACTCGACCAAACATTTAGCGTCAACTTCTACATCTTGTTCCGTAGCTTCTTTTTGATTGCCAAAATCAAGGCCTTTTTGGGTTTTCCTTTGTCCTCATATCATCTTGAACCTGTTCCGAAGCAACTCTTCAATGCACAGTCACTATTCTCTGTTGGCTATGGCTATGATTTCTTTTCTCGTCTTACATTAAGTAGGTATTGCATCCAACTTCTGAATCTGTACTTCGACCTTCTATGTGTTGTCATTCGTCCATCTTCACATATGCATTAAAACCAATTTTAATTACACGAATGTTTCTTATCTGCCCATCATTCGGTATATGAAGCACAATTAATTTTATACTCATCTGACAGGCATTATCATTCCCGCACAACTCTTATTAAACCACTAAATTTCACATGTTCTACTCTTATTGTGAGGGCACAATCCTCTTGTATCTCTTCTGGAAAAACAGAAGTGATTTCTCTTTGTTAATGCCCTGCTATCGGTCTTGACTACTTGATTTGATATCTGGTTGGAGAACTTAATTTTACATTGTGATTTCTTCGAGTTCTTTGCTTTCTATTTCTTAATATACAGAGTTACAAAGGCTAAATACTTATTTTTATTATCATTACATAGGTAATAATATGGTCCTACTATTCTGTTGGCACTTTTATTTTGCTTATAATAATATTGTTGATGAAGACATACAATTATCCCTTTCACTTACATGTTCCAGTGGAAGTACCTTGCAGTCATATGAAAAAAATTTCTTAGCTTGATATGGCATTGGAACACTCGCACCAAATTTTAGATATTAGTCATTTTCCTTGCTTTGTGAAGACAAAAGGAAAGAAGTCAATTTTCTTTTTTATCTTCTTAGAACCTGTTTGATTACTTTACTTACAGTCAATATTGCATTCTGAAATATGTTACAATCATATATAATTCAAATTAGTTCCATTACTTCGTTGTTACTTTTGGATTATGGGACTTTCAGTTGATTTTTGCCTTTCTTTGCCATCTCTTATTACGATAATATCGTATTGTTGATCTTTGCTGTCTTGTTGATCTTTTTTCTGGGGATTACCTGATAAGGCATATTGTTTTGCAGTGACGGGAAAACTATGGCCGAAGCTTTATGAGGTCAAACTGCGGCCAATAAAGAAACAGGTTGACAATGGAGTCATAGAGGAGCTTTGTTTGAGAAAGCCAGTCCATTTTGAGAGGCCATAGAGAGCTACATAAGTGAAAGTTTTGTCAAGCATGGCTATGAAGCCGAACAGGCGTGGACTAAAAGGGCGATTTTTACACTGATATTATTTTCCCTTCATAAATTTCGACAGGCAGAAAACGGATCAGTTCCCAGAGTCCTTGTAGGTTGTATGTCATAGGTATTTCAGTCATCTTCTAGGGCTGCCTTAAGAATGAATTACGGCAGCTATAATGTACAAAATACTACAGAAGGAAGATAGGGAGGCCATTATCGGGCTTTTTTTTTTTTGGTTTCTGTTACTCTCTTCAGATCTTTCTCCTTTTTAGTACCGCACCTCTCTTTTCCATTCTCTCTCCGATCGCACCCAGATCTGTAAGTTCTCTTTCTTTCTCGTTTTTCCTCTTTTCTTTTTCGCTCATTCGGTTTCAAAACCCTAATCTTTGCCTCTTGATGTGATATTGTAATGTGTTTGGATGCTGTGAAACTTCTCAGGATATCTTTTTGTTTGTGTGTGTGTGTGTGTGTGTGTGTTTTAATTAATAGCTATGATGTTAGAACAAGCTGCGACTGTATGTCTTTGTGATTGGAAGTGGTTTGGAAAATTACAAAAAGAACAATTTAGTTTCGCTTTTTTTCTTAATTTTAAATTTTGTTATATTATCCGCATCTTAGCGGGAAGTGATTTTAGTATTAATTTATTATTATGTTTTTGTTTTTAGTTTCACGCAATTAGTCTGGTTTCATGTGTCATTTTGTGGTTTGATGATTTGTTTTCATTGACCTATGCATTTTGCATCTCATGTTCTTGTCTTCTGTGTTCAATTCAATCAGGTTCGGATTTAGTCGTGTCAAATAATTTATTTGTACATACTTGCTTTAAATGAGTGCAGTAGGCAGAGTTTAAGCGCAGCCCTTCTTTACTTTACGGAAGTTGAGAACTTGTTTTATTTTGTATTGACATTTGTCCAGCTGATTATTTTTTCGCTATTACTGTCCATCTGGACCAAGTATGAGAATGACTGCTCATACTTGTGTTTTTGACGGCATTAGTAATCTTAACAGGGTATATATTTGTAGGAAGATTTAGTCAGCAAGGCACACTAACTGCTAGAGAACAAATACCGATAATAGGTTGCTCTTCAATAACAGTGTCAGTTTTCTATTTTCCTTTCTTTCTTTGAGCCAGTGTACAATGTATCCTTGCCACATAACTGAGGTAATCAATGAGGTTTCACGCAATCCAGTACCGTCTTTAAATTCATTGTAACAATTGAAATGTTCCTGAACTGAACAAGACTTTGTATTGGTATTGCGCAGCGGCACCCACAAACTTTTATAGCACTGCTGGAATAAGTTAACTTTTGCTATTTAAATTTTCACTTTGGCATCCTTGTAAAGTTTGAACTTTTATTACCTACTTAACATTAAACATTGAGTTTTATTGTGTGATCAACTATGGCGCCATATTTTTGGTTTAGATGCAATAGGTACTTCTATGTTATTGACTCCATGTTTTGATATTAGTCAATAAAATGCCTCTGTGAAGTTTTGACATTGCTCTCACTCTTGTTTGAATGTCTAGCAGGATTGTAAAACAGACTCGTTATATTCTCATAGCATACACTGGAAGAAGTATTAAAATTCAAAAGCCACCATTTACTGGCGTCATGGTTAAGGAAGGTTCTAATGAAAAAAATCTGACAAACTCTCCCGCTACTGAAAAGCCGGAGGGAGGCAAACTTGACCTTCAGAAAGATGATCAAGGGGAAGCAATAGAGAAGATAAAATCCCTGAATGTTGGCGAGAAGGGTCAAAAGGTTGGCAATGATAATGAACAAGCTGATGGAAGGAAACCGTCAGGAGACCAAATGACTGGGGAAGGAGATGTTCAGAAACAAGATCATGCAGAACCATCAGCAGGGATGAAATCTGTGCACACTGGTCAGGACAACGGTCCCAAGTTACACAATCATAATGGGCAAGATGACTTGGGTGGCAAGATCAAGGAGAGTAGGGATTTGGAGTCAAAAGCTCAAGAAGAAACTGAAGGAAGTACGGAGGAAATGCTAAGCGAGGAGAAAGAGGCAGAGCCTGTCTTTGATGGAACCGAGGTTCCTGGGATGGAAACTAGCCGAACTTTATCTTCTCGTTCATTGGATCTTCTCATGCAGTACCAGGGAAATGCTTGGCCTGAGAAGGCTGTGGCACTTAAGAACTTTGTCAAGGAGAAGGGTGTGGTTGCAGTCTCTACTGTAATGCGTCGCCTTTCCTTCAAAAAAGATGAAGGTGGACAGGATGTTGATGATTCCCCAAAAGAAAGCGAAGTGAAAGAAGCATCCCAGAAAGCAGGGGAAAAGTCTACATGGAATCCTCTTAGCTACATTATGATGTCACGTGATGTCGATGTAGAAAACAATGCGGAGCAGAGGCAAGAAGTTGTTCCGGAAGTACTGGAACCTATTTTAATGAAAGGAAGAATTATGTTGTATACAAGGTTAGGATGTCAGGAAAGCAAGGAGGTTAGGTTGTTTTTGTACAGAAAAAGACTCAGATATGTTGAGATTAACATTGATGTATACCCTAGTAGGAAACAGGAACTAGAGAAGTTCAGTGGGTGTTCTTCTGTTCCTAAAGTTTTCTTTAATGAGGTCCTTATTGGAGGCTTGAAAGAGCTGAAGAGCTTGGATAAGTCGGGCAAACTTGGTGAGAAGATTGATTTTCTGATTACTGAATCACCATCATTTGAAGCCCCTTTGCCACCTCTTTCTGGTGAAGATGATGATGTGTCCAGTAGTGGGGCTATTGATGAGCTAGCTATTATAGTCCGGAAAATGATAGGATCTATAGTAGTTAAGGACCGTTTTTATAAAATGCGAAGGTTTACCAAATGTTTTCTTGGTTCAGAAGCTGTAGATTTCATATCAGAAGATCAGTACTTGGAAAGGCAAGAGGTTAGTTGGATTTTTATTTTTCAAGTTTGGAAACTGAAGTTCCTTTTGCATGGATGATAGTTGACATTTAGGTAAGTTAGAACTGAGTGATACATATTGGTGCAAGAGCATTGTTATCTTATGGTATGGCTAAAAAAATTGTTTCCAGCCATATTTTATTCTTTAGTTGTTTACACTCTTTTGTCTCATTGTGGATAACATATTGATTAGTTTTAGAATTAATGTCTTAACATTCGATGCATTTTAGTCATGGACTTTTTCCGGTCCTTAGTATTTAACTAGCATTATGTGGGCATATGCTCTAATTGATTTTCTTGTCACGTGTATTTTGTTTATTTCAAATTTAAAATAACGATCTAGTTAGTTTGTTGATATAACTATAATTATAGTTAAAATATAGGTGATTCATCTAATATTATTCTATTTGTCCAAAAGTTTGATGATATCTGATAACTAAGAATTTCACAGTAACGAGGATAGTTGTGTAGATCAAAGCAATAAGAATAGTCATGTAGAAGTAAAAGTTTGATTTGGTTTCTTTTATCACCTAATCCCCTGCCTTTATAATGTAGTAGCATAGACAATTAGATATAACAAAATTTATTCCACTTTGGTGTCTTTGAGATTTACCATAGAGTTCGGTGCAGATGCTGCACGCAGTTATTTGAACTTGTTAAACATTCTTCTAGAGCAGTTAAATACTTTGAACTTTGCATAGCTCTCTCTCTCTCTCTCTCTCTCTCTCTCGTTAACTTGTAGGCCAAACTGTTTGGTGGACATACTGTGTAACCACAATTCACAGACGGCTAGTGTTCAACAAATTTGTTATGCGTGGCTGGCCCTTGGGAAACTAGATTCTTACTTTCTTGTTGAAATCATTTTCTCTGGAACTTGAACTAGTTATCAGAAGTTTAGGGTGTATTACAAAGTCATGATCACCACTGGCCATAGTCTGAAGTTGAGAAGATATGCAAAAAAAAAAATTTCGACTGAGTGATGAGTAGGTAGGGGTCCTCAGGATGTGTATTGTTGACGATCTACTAGTTAGTTCTCAAATTCATGTATCTTTTTTTTTTCATACCAGGTAGTTACTGGTATTCTTGCTTTTTTTGTTCACACAATCATGCAATTATATTTTTCCATTATTAGATATTAACATTTAGGGCGCTTTTTATTCTTTCTTTTTTTTTCCACTGCCAAAGTATGAAAACATTTTCTTTTCTCCTGCACTTTATGGTGCTCTTTTTGGATTGAACACAAATTGTACTCTTTCTGACTTCTGAGTCATCACTATGGCAAATGTGGCTTGGTTGACATCAACTACTTGGGGGTGCTCATCACTTCAATCCATATTTAATAACTCAATTCAGTTTGTTTTATTCAGTTTTCAGTTACATTCAGTTTGCTTTAGTGTTTAGTTTCTTTTAACAGTAGTTCCTTGGCTCTTTAGCCTTCTTTGGAGAAAAAAAAAAGGAATTGGCATCTTCCTTTTCAGTTCTCTTCTATTGTCCTTATCTGAAATATTAGCTTAGGGTCCATTTCTTTCAGATGAAGCACTTTCCAAGAAGGTATTTTCTGATGTTTGGTGTGTTAGGAAAATAAGTTCACACAAACTGAGTTAAAGTTCAACTGAAATCATACTTAAAACTCTGGAGAAAAAGGAAGTTGTTTTCCGGAGCTCGTTAAAATATCTGGTTTCAATTGGCCAACATTTGAACCACCCCTTCCCCCTCCTCCATCTTTAAACCACCGACTCTCTCTCTCTCTCTCTCTCTCTCTCTCTCTCTCTCTCTGTGCAAAAAAATGTTTTCCAGTGGAAGTTATATTCCCCAAAACAGACTGACCCTTAGTTGCAGCGAAGAACTCCCAATTTTTTTTCTTTGTTACATTATAATACTATGTTGTATCTAGAGTTAAATCATGGAAAAGTTTCTGATCATAGTTGGTTGAGTGACTAAGTTTGTGGAAATTTTATTTTTATTTTTATTGTAGACTTAGTAGTTAATGCTTTTGGTCTGTTTATTGCAACTGTCTATCATTTTCGTTAAATTGTTTACCCAACTTGGTTAAATGACGAGACAAGAGTAGAAGAATTTTAAGTCGGATAAATCATGCTGTGGATGCCAAAATTTTTATTTACTTTTTAAATTTTTCTTTGTATAAGTTCGTGTAGGCATGTACTTTTTTTTTTCTCCCTTCAGACAACGGTGAATTTGTTTTCATAAGTCTGATAGAAAATATACAAACTGAGTTGGTGAATTTGTTTTTAACTTTAAATTCCAGTACAAGGTTGCATGATTAGTTATTTACGACTTTTTGATATGATAACATGAGATTTGATTCTTGCATTATGAATAGGCTGTCGAATTTGGACGAAAGTTAGCAAGCAAACTCTTCTTTCGACATGTTCTTGAGTGAGTTCCTTTCACTGCAGCTAAGTTCAGTTTGTGTCGCATTTTATATTCTGCAGTTGACAATATACTCTTGTTGGTGCTTTAAATTGCTCCAGTGAGAATGTATTTGAGGATGGCAACCACTTGTATCGGTTCTTGGACGATGATCCTATTGTCTCGACTCAATGCCACAACATTGCAAGAGGTATGATTGATGTGAAGCCAAAGCCCATAACAGAAATTGCATCAAGATTGAGATTTTTGTCATATGCAATCTTTGAAGCATACACATCAGAAGACGGGAAGCATGTTGATTATCGAAGTATCCATGGAAGTGAAGAATTCGCAAGGTTTGTTTTTGTACCTATATAAATGAACTTGCTGTATTATCTTGATAAAATGTTCTTTTAATATAGGTCAATGTTAATCGAATCTCTTTCTTCTATAGGTATTTGAGAACAGTTGAGGAGCTCCAAAGAGTAGAATTGCAGAATATGCCTAGGGAGGAGAAGCTTGCTTTCTTTATAAATCTATACAATATGATGGCTATCCATTCAATATTGGTGTGGGGTTATCCAGTTGGACCTCTTGAACGTAGGAGGATGTTTGGAGACTTCAAGTATGTTATTGCGGGGTGCACATACTCACTTTCAGCTATTCAAAATGGCATCTTAAGGGGCAACCAGCGGCCACCATACAATCTGATGAAACCGTTCGGCATGAACGATAGACGTTCCATGGTAAGATGGTCATACCACTGTTCTTGATTATTGATATACAGTTTCCCACTTCATATTAATTTAACTTTTGAACTACCTCATCACCATTTTATCCTTTGAGAGAGTTGAATAGTGGAGCTGCATTCTCTCATTGTCTGAAAGGGGTTGGGGTTGGCCTAGTATTGAAGTAATTTGACCAGGTTCAAACAACTGGTAATTGGTTTATGAGTTTCTAAATCTCAAATGAAAATTTCAAACTTTGTTTCGATTTTACACGACAATTATAATCAAAATTTACCTTTCTTGTACATTAAGTTGTTTTAAAAAAAGATCGTTGCATACTTTATAAACGGTAAATAAAAATTTGATCTTGATCTTCATTTCTGATTTAGTCGCCGTATGTATTTTCTTTTAACAAAATAAAAAAATTAAGAACCCTTCTATAGTTTATTGTCTGACAAAAGTGTATCTCAACTAGAAGTTTAATCTATTTCATGCCCATCTTTACAGGTTGCTCTTCCCTACCCAGAGCCGCTTATCCACTTTACACTGGTTTGTGGTACCCGATCTGGCCCTGCTCTTCGATGCTACTCACCTGGGAACATTGATGTAGAGTTGGTGGAGGCAGCACGTAATTTCTTAAGAAGCGGAGGACTTATTATTGATTTGCAAAACAATGTTGCATTTGCGAGTATGATCCTTAAGTGGTAAGTTTTAGGAGAGGGCCCTAGTTATACAAATTTCTTCCAGTCCCATAAAATTCTTTGGGACTTTCTTATTGATTTGCAAAACATGGTTGCATCTGCCAGTATGATCCTTAAGTGGTAAGTTTTAAGATATGGCCCTAGTTTCACACAATTTTTCCAGTCCCATAGAATCTTGCTCTGTGTCTAAAAGGCTGTTAAACAAATCATCTTTCTTTGCACACATGCACCTGCACATGCATGTATGAAGGAGTAAAGAATTCCCCGAAGTTTATGCCTGGCACTTGGACCCAAAAGCTTGATTTTGAACTCATAAGTAATGTCTGTGTACACCGTGGGAGGATTGGCCATTTTTTATGACTCTTGCTAATCTTGTGTTTCGGTGAAGCCATTTGCATTAAGGAAAACTTAACAAAAAAAATTGCATTAAGGAGAAGATAAATGATAACTACCCCAAGCTCGCCCCAAAATGCTTTTCATTTTGAGGAAAGAAAACACACATTAGCAGTTATTAGCATAAGCACATTAGCCTGAATCGTATATGAGCTGTTAAAGTATTGTATTTTGTTTATGGCATAATCACAATTCTAACAGAGGATGTAAGGGGGAAAGGAGTAGAATTTAATCTTTACTTTTGAATTTGGATAAAAATTGTTGGAAAGAAAAGAAAAGAAATGATAAGTTTACTCTAGGTTGAAGGAAGCATGTTATATGATTAATGGTGTGCCTACCTTAAAAATTTTATATTCTTTTAACTATTCTGGGATGTTTTATTTGTTTATCTAATCTGATACAGATTGGTACTTTTGTTACTTATCGTCTCCCGTATTGATGCTCAGGCTCAGTGTAGATTTTGGAAAGAACGAGGTGGAGGTGTTGAGGCATGCATCAAATTATTTGGAGCCAGCTGATTCAGAGGTACTACTGGAGTTGCTTGCCAGTACTGATCAGTTGAAGGTGATATATCAGCCTTACGACTGGGGTGTCAATTGCTAGTCTTAGTCTTAGCTTCCTTGTGTTGATATATAGCCACATAGATCTTACCTTGTTCTACAACATATTCGTACCAGAGAAATATTGATAATTGTGTCATAAACAGTTAATAGTCAATGGCTCCAGATATTGCTAAATAACAACTTTTATTAATTATCAGGTTATTGAAATGTTGAGCTTTTTCTTGCGATCTTGATTTATGAAGTAGGACACTTGTGAAATTGTTGTCCATTGAAGCAGATCTCTTACAGTTTTCTATCACCTTGCAGCATGTGAAAACCTATAAAAGGCATGCAAAGCCTAACCCTAACTCCTATGCTTTAACTTGGCATGTAGAAGATGGTGGCGAACCATTTTCAGAACCGGAATAGTAGTTTGGGTTAAGGATATTTTGGGAACATGTACAAGTCTATAATAGAATGTTGGAATCCTAGTCTATTTAAGTTTCTAGATATTGTTGGAATTACTTTCCTACTTCGCATCTTAGTGCTAGGCTTAGTTTACTTTCTTGCTTTCCTAGATTAACTTTTTTTTCTGTTTTCATTACAAGTCCTAGTAGTCCTAGTAGGTTTAGTTTTTGGCTTTAGCCTATATGAAATTATGTAATTCTTCTTTTTATTACGAATGAATGAATGATTAAAATCTGAATTTTCCATCAATTATTGCTCTTGGTTAATGGTTAGAGTGGTACAATCCAGTCTTCGGTGTGAAGCCTGTTAGGAATTAAACACACAACACACACAAATAATCTATGAGAAA
>JAYMTT010000407.1:0-13476 GCA_036898025.1 Hypseocharis bilobata
TTAATTTTTAGTGAGTTGGGAGCATAATGCTAAATGGTTAACTCTTTCAGGCAAACTGGCCAACTCAGAACAAGCCTCTTGGTCTCTTCAAATATGGAAGTAATTTGGTTTGCATGGTATGTAAAATGAAAATACATTTTTGTCCAAATGCTGACAATTTTGGACACTGTTCACGTCTCTAAATTATGCAGGACAATGCGTCTGAATTTAATGGAAATGAATCTAATATCATTGAAATGGTATATCATCAGTAAATTGCAATTGAGAGTCTCTCTTTTCTCCTCCATCCCTGTTTATCCCTCTTTTCATTGTTTCAGTTAATAATTTTTAATCAATATGTGAGTATATATGTTCATTAATTTAACAGGATTTAATGCTCGGTATTGTTGATCTTCATACCCCTGAGGTAGTTCTATCGCTGAATCTGCAATTGAGAAAGGACAGAATTAAACAAACTAAGTAAAAAAGGCTTTGACTTAACTGAGCATTTCATGGCATTAACGGGCGTAGGAATTGTTGTTGTTACATGTTGTTAGTTGATTCTGGTGATCATACTAATACTAATTGCTTTTTCACATTGAATGTATTTTAATTAGTAACCAATTTTATGATATTTTAATACAATCATGATTATTTTTTTGGCTGGTTCCTTGAGTTTTATATTGTATTTACAGCACTGCATGTATTAAGCTTGAAGAATATCGATCAAACGGCGAAGACTGCCCTTGAAATGGATGCTTCATTAACACCGAATGATTCAAGATTCACTAAGTTGATTAAAGAATGCGACAAGTGCATTGCAAGTATGCTTTTTTAAGTAGTTATAGATACTTTGGCAAACTGTTGTCTCATAGGCTTTAGCTTTGGTCTTTTGACAGTTGAGTTGGAATGTTGCCATTATTCAAAACGCCTTTAATATAAAAGATCATGCATGAAAATATTCATGACAACTAAAATTTCCAAGTGGCCAATTTTAATGTATTAGTTGACACAACACAATCTTATTAAGTTTAAATTATTGTTGAGATTTTAGTTCTCTTTGCACTAAGTTCAAATTTTGATGCAGAAATTAACTTCCTATTGAAAATTAGTTTCTATCAAAAATATTTTTCAGAAATAGCTTATTTGCATTTTTATCATTTGAGTTTATTGTCTGTGCTGATGTTTGACTTGAATTATAATAATATGAGAATAATGTATATACAAAAGCTCAAAATTTGAACTTAGTGCAAAGAGATGATGCATCCATCTTTTGAGTGTTTATTTTACATTTCGGAATATTTAAGATCACATGTTATTTGAATATTTTGTGAATTTTTTATTTTGTTCAGAGGAAAACAATGGTCTAATGAAGTCCTTGGCACCTAATGTGACACCAAGTGCTCTACCAGCTTCTGCTGGAACTCTTAAAGAAGCTAAGCAAGGACCAATTGTGTCAAATCTGACAAACATAACCACAGGAGGCAAATTGAAATACAGGTTGTTGCACTTTGTGATTTGCTTTACTTTTATTTTTTGGCTTTTCCTTTCTTTCTTTCTAACTCCAGGTTGCCAAGCATTTGTATCGTTAACCTTCGAAGGCTAGTTGATTTCTAATAAAATTTTCACTTTTACTTGTATGGCATTCTACAAGTTTAAGATGTATATTCCACTTAGTGTAGTAAAAGGAGGTGCGAGCCATCTCAAGTGGGTCCAGCCCAGTTTGGCCCTCTGGATAGCTATCATTACTTGCCTTCATTATACCACTTCATATTTATGTTTAGTTAGTGCTTTAATGTCAGTATATCAACACCAGCATTAATAATGTTTCTGTAAGGGCAATGGTCTTTCAATTTTTTTTTTTTCCTCTTTTATCCAACTACTGTCTTTCATCTGACTATTGATTTTTGAACAGACACGAGTTCTACCAGAAACCAGATGAAGTGGTTGTGACAATATTTGCAAAGGGCATACCAGCAAAAGATGTGATTATTGACTTCGGTGAACAGATTGTATGTGTATCACTTTACCTACTATCAAGTGCATAATTTCTTTCACAGGAAAAATTTACTTTTGCCTGCACTCTATGATCGGCTTACCTTTTATTGCTCTATTTTGTCTCCATATCTTCTTTGAAAAAGATGATTCACTAATTGTTTTTAACTTTTGTCATGCAGATGAGTATTAGCATTGATGTACCTGGCGAAGATGCTTATCATTTTCAACCTCGATTATTTGGGAAGGTACTGTGTAAAACTCATGGCAGCTTACCAGTTGCATGCATTAGTAATTATATTGGGCTTTTAGACGAATGGAAAGTCACCTACATTATTGATATTTGATTCCGTGCTGCTTTGATGGAGAGTATCTTTGTCACTGTCTGCTTTGGTTTAGCATAAGAAATGTCTTCTAGCACTAGGGCGTGATTTCTAGAATTTTTAGATTAGATATGACAAATGCAAGATACTTCTATAGATTTTACGTGAAAATTTTGGCCTTATTTAAGCTGCCAGATTCGGACTTGAATTATTTAGATTCACAATATATCAACCTGATCACAGGCCTAATAGACAGTTATAAAGAAACTTTTGGACTTCCAAATCGACCTACAGACACAATTCAAGTTTAGGCGTGTCAGTTTGTCATAATCCTTCGACAGTTTGATTTGCAGTACTGCATGGTTGCTGACCTGCATTCTTTTTATTGGAAAACAGATAGTGCCCAGTAAGTGCAGATATGAAGTACTGTCAACAAAAGTTGAAATTCGTCTCGCAAAAGCTGAAGCTATTAACTGGACATCTCTTGAATATAGCAAGGAAATTACAGTTCCACAAAAAGCTGTGTCTACAGGTAGGAACCATGGTCTGGCTTATTTGCTGATTTCATTATCACCTAGTACAATAAGAAATTATATTCCTACTTGCATACTTTGTTGATCATTTTGTTTGCTTCTATAAATTGCAGTTGGATCAAACAGGCCTACATATCCATCTTCAAAACCAAGAACAGATTGGGATAAATTGGAAGCCGAAGTGAAGAAGGAGGTTCTTAAACAGCCCATTGTTTTTATATTTTAGAATTTATGTTTAGCTTCATATTACCCACGAAGAAGAAACAGATGAATAATAATATCTTGATTCAGTATAACTAATAATAATTTACTTAGGTTTTTCTCCTTATTTTTTGGCATACATTTTTTTAATTGCTTTGCTGATTCTGATTGTCCGAATTTTAGGAAAAAGAAGAGAAGTTAGATGGTGATGCAGCTTTAAACAAGTTTTTCCGGGAGATATACCAAAATGCAGATGAAGACATGAGGAGAGCAATGAGCAAATCTTTTGTAAGACTTCTATTCCTCTGATTTGCTTTTTGTGCTAGTAGATTTTAAGAAAAGGGGGTTTTACTTGTTTTGTCAATAAGTCTCCTGCAGTTATCTTTCTTGACAAGGGGGATTTTTCTTTTTCTTTTTAATTTCTTCTTTTCATCGTTAGGTTATCATCCAGCTGACCTCCTAAGATGTTAGTGTCATTACCAGTTATAAATATTTCCTTAGCTTAGTGATTTTTTGCAATTATTGATCAACAAATGGTTCGATGCAGTCTCACCAATATAGTTATTTTGGTATTTTTGCTTGGGTAGTGACATACAAAATTTAGTTGACAATACATTACTTAATTCCGAGTTATCTTAGTACTGTTCAATCGTGAATTGCTGTGCAATTTCAGTTGTCTATGTTTGAAAATTATTGATTTTGCATCAAATTTGCATTACTCTACAGGTGGAGTCAAATGGGACGGTGCTGTCAACAGACTGGAAAGAAGTTGGCTCAAAGAAGGTGGAAGGCAGCGCGCCTGATGGTATGGAGGTGAGAAAATGGGAGTATTAACACTGCCTTTGCGATCTCAGGTTACCTGATGGTATGGAGGCGACGAACAAGTGTGAACTCAGTCAAATGGAGCCTTGCAGTGATAACAGCATCTGATTTTGCCCTTCAATGTCTGCTTATGTTTCTATTCTCTCTCTTCTTATTTTGGCGCTTTGAAGATTGTCTGGGATCAATTTTTGTGTGTATTCTATACCTGAGATTAAAGCTTTGTGCACACTTTTACAATGTGGTTATTTTGCTTGGCTATAGTTTTTACTGGTAAACTCAATTAATACTATTAGATTCTGCTTGTGCATTTGAATCAGGTCATATTAATGAGCATGATGCTTCTAGCTTCTCTTCAATTCTCAAATCTTTCTTTCATAATTTTCATTTCGCATGCAAACTGAAATTCTACAGAATAATATGCATATATGTTCCCGAACTGCTAGGATGAACCAAGTGCGTCTCATGAAGGTTGGGTTCGCTGATTTGGTAGTTTGATCTTCAATGATTATGCTCGCATTCTCCCCTCTACCGTGTAATTGCATTACTGAATATAATTAACAGCCAATGCTTGGAACTCAGAAAACCTACATGAATTTCTGTTACTAAAGTAACCTAGTGAACTTTTCCTTATCTAAAACCAGGTCCAACCCTTGACAAAACACAGGCAAAATTTAGCATCTAATGCATAGAAAATCAGCTTAATCTCTAATCAGTAAAATTGAATCACAAATATCTTTAAATTAGAAAATTTGAGTCCAATTCAATTCCATCCATATTGGGAGACATCTGTGTTCATGCATTACTATTTTGATCATACCTGAGATTGCCCGTGATTTAATCATTATTTCACGATCCTCTCAAAGTAAAATGTCGGTAACATTTATAATTTAAACTCAGCTGTATATCACAGGGCTGCGAGACCAAACAGAAGTAATCAACTAAACACCCGGAAGCTATCCCTCATCAATATTAGTTTACAAGTTACAACCATATCATAACAGAGAAAACCATGAATACAATAAGAATGAGGACCAATGCACATTAACTATACATGGTGACCATGGAATACAAAATTGGTCATACCATATGTACAATCTTCCCCCATTCAAGTGACAGCCCAGATCAACGCATACCATGAGACTGCTCAGGCTGAACACTGGAGCCTCCAGGCATGCTACTAGCTGGATCTATCGTAGGCTTATTATGCCTCTGAGGATCATGTGAATTCCTGCTATTTGCAACAAGCACCGATGGTAGGGCAGGATGATTAGGAAGCGGAGATGTCAGATTAGATGGTCTTGTGGCTTGAGCTGGTTGGGTTGGCTGCATCATGAACTGGCTAAGAGCAGCAGAATATGCTGGGCCTACGAGACTTCCACGCATTCGACCTGTGGGCCGCCAATTTTGCTCTGATGGCATATCCACCAACCCATCAGTTCTTGGAACTGATTGCACCAATCCCCCCATGTTTCTTTGCTCCCCTGCTGACGCCCTGACAGAAGATGATGGCATAGCTCTGGATGTTTGAACTTGAACTGGCACTGTTTGTGATTGTCTAGTCATCTGGATGGCAGCTCGCTGAGCAGCAGCTACAGCTTTTGCAAGTTGGATGTCTCCAGTAGCAGCTCCTCCTTGCTGAACTTGAGTTTGCGGGGCATGTGGAGATGATCTCACTGAGCTTGGAGAATGACTCGTGGATTGGGGATGCATCCTTCGGTTAAAAGCGTGCTGCAGGTGGGAATTCTGGAATTCAGTTAGAGCTGTTGAAGTTGCTCTATAAGCTTGTTGTTGGCCTGACTGACCAGGAATGAATGAGCGCTCTTGATTATCCCGATTCTTTGCCACATGAAAAGAAAAGAATATTAAGCACAAAAATGACCAAGACAGAGAGAGACGAAACTTATGGGCCCAACAAGCAAAACATAGAGAAATGACGGAACTGGTAAATTGACAAAGTACCCATGTAATCAAGTTTTAATCCTTACATTAGGACTGATAGCCAAACATGTAATCATATTGAAATGAAGAAAACTGGGAAAGGAAATCCGACCAATGAAAATGAGTTCACTACCTGAATGGCGTTCATGTGGGATCTAGAAAGATGCTGCTGCCTTTCAATATCACCACTTACTGTGTTCGAACCATTTGCAGTGGGGTGTGCTCTAGTTAGGGTAGTTTGAGAAGCAAGACCAGAACTGTTGAGAATCGGTAAATTCACACTGGGTCTTGATCTTTGTTGTGAATTTGGTATCTGGGACTGCGCCGGGAGGGCCTGGGTTGCTACTGGAGTTCTGGTTACATGTCTAGGTATTGATGGTGACCTCCCATATTCATTGCTAACAATTGAATTCACAAGTTGTGATGGCTGTAAATGCAAATTGTTGGCAGCAGAATATTGACAATTTGTTACTGAGGTTGACAAACTAGTACTCCCACGAACCCCATACTCTTGATTGAGTGCATGAGCATGAGAGATAGCATCAGTCAACAAAGGATCTATCAATGAATTAGCATTAATGGGCCGTGATTGTGAGATGCCCTCCAAAATTTGAGCATCTGACTCGGCATTGGAGGCTGCTAAGTAAAGACGAGACCAAAAGTCATCTTCTACTTGAGCATCCAGGTTTTGATTAACTCCATTTTGGTTGTTTAATGATGGCAAGTTTGGAAGAGCAGATTGACAATGAAGATTAGTCTGGAAAGGTTTTATGTCTTCAGTTACATATGTGTCTGCAGCAGTCATCTCTTCATCATCATCCTTAGTCAGATCCAAAACAGTAGGAAGAGCATTTGATGTGCTACTAGGTTCTTGCTGCTCACTGTTAAGGGCATGTGCTTCATCTACATTCTCATCAGTTTCCATGACAGCTTTCCATGATCCATCAGCCGAGATAATCACATCCACAACATTGTCACCCACCTCTCTTAGGACCTATAAAGGAAAAAAGTAAATCATAGGTTTCTTCACATAAGAAAAAAGATACCATGTGGCAAATGCAAAAGCCCAGCTGCTTGCCTTATCCATATTTTGATCGACACGGATATCAGGGTAGCAGATATACTGATTACAGTGTGGGCAGCGCCAGGATGGTCTTCTTGAATTTATGTCCACAAAGTTACTAAAATCAAAACACTGGAGAACAAAGAAGTCAGAGACAATAAAATTTAAGAGAAAAAATTGATCATACACGGACAATCTTTACAAGTTCTGAGTAACTTGTTGCAAACTAAATCTTTCTACTAAAATTATGGTCGACACATCTCACAAACTGGATTCACTGTAAAAAAAATACTAAAAAATCAACACTGCCAGATTCCAAATTTTGACCTAAAATTTGCAAAACTAACGCCAAAACTAAAACATAAAGCGCTGAAAAGCATTTAGTGACAACGGGAGCAATCATCATAAAACAAGAATGCACAAGAGAGGAATAACTAAATTATCATAGAACACAACTATTCATTGCCCCATTATTTATCACCCAAAAAAAATTCCATTTTGTGCCAAATGGATCAAATTAATGGAACATTGTGCAATATTATCAATGTCAGACGCTAAATAGAGTACTTACCTGAAGATGTTTGCACGAAAGTCCTTTGACAGGAGTTTTGATACGCTTATAGCTGTTTAAGATAGAGAAGCCAATGGATCAATCGGCAGAACATCTAACATAATTTGGTTCTTAGAAGGAAAAACAGAACCATGATGCAATATGTATTTTCATGTATTTCTCTTAATGGGAAAGATAAGAAAGTAATCGCTTTAGGTCTATTTGGAAGTATAATCCAGTAGACGTGAATAATGGCAAAACAAGAACATGTTAATGTAGGTACTGCACGCATATACCAACAAGCATTTGTCTCAGCAATATCACCTTCTGCGGAAATGCAGAGAGGTCTTAAATTGAAAAAAAAAAAATCCCTGAATCAATTATTAGAGAAAGGGGAGGGGGAAACAACGCCTATATTGTTAAGACTAACTGGATCTTAAATTCAGACTAATGAACAGAAACTAGGCTGAGCATAGGACGATCTAGTTATATCACATCTTTCACATTCAAGTTAATTTTTTTGTACCTGTAAGTTGTTATCTATCAAGCAAAAGTTTCCGAAGCTAACTGCATTGATTTACAGGGTAACTCAACGTCATTTTTCAATTTTCTTTTTCTTTGTTGGACAACTCAACAAAGTCAATACAAAAAAAAAGTATCTAGTGCATTAACATGTAAAATGAAAGAATATAAAGAATCATCAAAACACTATAGTAAAGCAAAAGGTAGTATTGCAAACCTTATGGGACAATTAAGTGATATCCGTGATGGCCCCTCAATTATGTCAGAATCTATATCCAGAGAAAGAAAGAAAGAAAAAGAACAAGGCACACAATAAAATCATGCATTAGAACATCTAACATAATGGTACACAGAGAAGCTTTACATATTGCAGAAGACTGCCTGCCATGTAATGATCAGAAATGGTGGGAGGTGGGAAAAGAAAAGGAAAGACAACAACAATAGTGGAAAAGAAAAGGAAAGACAACAACAATAGTGGAACAGCATACTAGTTCTCTTTTCCCATCTCCTTTTGGGTTCCTTTTGGCCATACCTGGATCAAGTGAAGCAACAGCAGGCTGAACATATGGTTGCAGCACTGGAGTGTCTGGTAATGGTGTCATGCTCATAAAGGCAACAAGTATGATATAATGACCTACACAGTTATTAAAGTGAGGTCAGAGCAGCAAGAATATCACGCAACGAGATGGAGATACTTTGGCACAGAAGACTCGTATTTAAGCATACCATTGAACTGGCCCACAGCTTGAAGAAGATTTGTTCCATATTTAAGAATCGGAGTCACATTTGTCGGCAATTGTGGTCCAGGATCCTGATAAAAAGAAATGAAAGATACAGAATTATAAATCAAGCCTCTATTACAAAGGACAGCAAGTGGATGTATTTACTTATATCCAGAAAGCAGGGCAAGGAAACTAACCATTGAAACATTAGTCCTCCTCTCAACTGCCTTTCCATTTAAAAGGAAGCTGCAGAAGTCAAAAAAAAAAAGTTGGTCAGAGTATAAATAAATATAGCTCTACTCAATTAAAAAGAAAGAGGAGAAACGAGTCATACTTCACTAGTTGGGGACTTATAATACAAGTAGAACTTTCTATATTATCTTTTTGTGCTACAAACAGGCGCTGCAGGCAAAATCGAAAATGTAAAAGACATGTAAGATAGAAATATCTCTGTAACCAATATATATGAAATCATATAAGAGAAACTAAGTGCTAAATGAGGAAATTAAGATTAAGTAAAAATATAGCCTGATCAAACAATAAGCTCGTATTCTGTATTTACTAATCATGAGATAAAACCCAAAACAGCAACTATTGTTGGATAAACATAAAAAAGAGAAGAGCTTGGGAAACATGTTATGTTTAGTAACCAGATTAAATATATGAGAGATGACAATGCGTGGTTAATAGTATTCAACTCAATCAAAGTAGATGTGAACATAAATGAGGAAGCAACTCATGCACAATAATAGGGATCAACTAGTGGAATACTTGAAGAGAAATAACATCTTTTTTCTTTCTTGTTTTTCTGATTCAGAAGAAGGCTCATTGGGTCGATAAGCTGCACAACAAGGGGGTAGCTCTCCTCTTTCCCATAACCCCTCCCCACCGCACCCCACCCAATAAGTTTCAAATACAAGACCTCTATTAAAAAGTCCAATGCCTTAACCATCGGGCATTGAATGCATAAACATAAAAGATAGAGCATGGGTTTTAATTTCAGCTAAACAGTTCATACATGATAGGAATATAGTTCATACATTTAAGTTAATTAGGTTAACCTAAAAATAGAAGAAATAATCTATATATCTACCCTATCAAAAGGTTCATAAGCCTACTAGGGCTTTGCAAAAAAATTGCCCATGAGACAATATGACCCTTCTATATTGACAAAGTATATGCTTACTATTTTTTCTTCTGGAGAATGTGCAGTCTGCTTTGAGATATTGAAATCAGTCACATACGCCCCATATCCAGGCTGCATCCAAACAAACACGGACAACTCTAGATTAATTACTGTGTTAATTTTTTTTATTTTTAAAGTAAGATGAAAATGGCTAAAATTCACCTTCACTTCAAGAGAAGCCAGTATGTGGCCCATTTTCATTAGAGGGTAAAACCTACAAGAGAGAAATCTTTCAATAGCATTCATTTATTATAGTAATATAAATCAGTAGTAGTTCAACATCCCAGTTCATTTATAATAGTAATTATCATCTATAATAGTTCAACATCATAATACTTTGAGACATTCCGAACTACATCATGAAAACAAATAACCAACTTCAGTTGTAAGCAATTATCATCTGAATGAAATCCTAAATTATACAACTAATAATAATCTCAAACTTCCAATTTTATAGTTCTTTTCCTGCATATATTGATCTCCCTTCAGCGCATGCCATATGAACATATCTGAGGAATTACTTTTCGGGGGGAGAAGTCCACTAGTCCAGTATCATTTTCGTTACACAGATATCATCATCATGAACTTTGAATCAATTGAAATGTCAAGCAAAGCACCTACCTCGTCATAATTGTTGAAATAGTAGACAGAGAGTGGTTTGCTTCAGTGTTCATGCCTCCTGGACTGCAAAAGCTGCTCCCGATCTAAATATAGGGTAAGATGAAAATTACTAACATCTTTGATAGTGCATAACATGGAAATCTAGTCTACATGAGTTAATTAACAGCAAACCTCATTTGCAAGATTAAAGAGTTCTTCTTTCTCCTTTTCCGAAAACCATCCCATCTTACATGCGTTCTGCCATGTAATGAAAAAATGAGTTCAAAGATTCACAGATACACAAAAACACAAATGTTTGAATATATAAAATTTAACTTTGGGACATCCTTAAGGACCTATCTTAGAGGTAAAGGGAAGGACTAATTGTAACTACAATAAAAAAACTCTAAGGACTATATACATGATATAACAGCAAAAAGAAAAATAATAACTAGATAAACTATAACAAAAAAAACTCCATAAAAAATAAAATATAAAAATCAAAACAAATGAACAGGTCAGCAGGAAAAAAGATGCATAAAAAGTCTGCATTTACAATATACCTTTACAGAGATCATCAGCACCATGATAGCTGCTTGTAAGAAGAGGTCATTTCGATGTAGACATATCTACACAGCGGACAAGAGTAAGAATATGAATGATAACTTGTTTCAAATTATAAAATTGATTGTTTCAAATTTTATGTACATTAATGATCCAAGTCAGAACGTATATTTTAATGAACATAATGATTGCGTAATACAGCCAAAAAGGAGATAAAGATATAAGAAAGCTGAAGAAGCATGCATCTAAGGCTCTTTGGGATCCTGAAAAAGTTGAAGGAATTGCAAAAAGGTAAAAGACCACAAGGGGCAAAACTGATTCCTAACAACATTTTCCTCCTACTATTTTTTCCCTCAACTTGGATCCAGAAGAACCTAGAATAAATAGCGTGCTATTTGTCCCAGCTGCAGGTGTAGCAGAAGTGTTATGTCTGCAAACCGCCTGAAAAGGTGGCCAAAAGAGGTACTACGTAAATATTAGTGAATATACTACTTTGCACTAGTATATTTAGTATATCAAGATATGCCGAAAGTTGTATGTCAGTTTTCTATCACATCTGACACTTATTTCATTCAGCCTAGAAGTATCCATAATCATCAGAACCTTTGCTTCTCTCTAGTTGTTTTGGCTACAGTTTGAACTGTGTACAGGTTCTTTCTTTTTTTCCCAGGTTAAGAATAGATCAGCAACTCAAAAATTAACAAAGCAGCTAGAAGCAAATTGTTACATAGACGTATGTGTAATTACTACCGAATATAACTACAAAAAATACAATTTATTCTCTCCCATATGTAGTGCATAGTACACTCTTAGTTGTGCAGAAAAGCAGGCCATGTATCTGACTAGGTCTCCTAAAGAACAAGAATCAGACCTCTGAGCAAGTTAAATTGCTAAAGAAAGAAATAATATGCATATAACATTTTCTTCTCACAGTATATTATAGCCCGCCATGAATTTATGAATGGAGTGAAGAGAATGAACTACAATGTCTAATTCTGCTTTATACCCTATCCCCAACTGTCTCAACGACATAATACTGTACCAGGTCTATAAATGCAAATAAAAAGAGGTAAACCGAGAACTTAACATCCACATAATACAAGAAAATTCACCTTTTTCAACAATGTAGGTATAGCTCGGATGGTTTCTGGAACCTGATTGTTTGCAACTGCATAATCAATACCTCTGTATTTGCCAAAGTGAATCCAGTTAAACAATTAAACTATGAAGTAATAGTAACAAGAATCAATTCAAATAATATTGCACATAATTCATAAATTGAAAGTTCACACAATGCATGTGAAAAGAAACCAAAAAAGAAAATTAAAACAAATTATGCAGGAATAGGTGTTAAGATGCTCATAATTTTAATGCAAACAACAATTGGCTTGGAGACAGTGCTCTCTAAACAGTGCTTTCATCAGTTAATATTACAGCAATAGAGCTGTCAGAGGTTCTTATACGCTTCTGGATGCATTCCTTTCAGCATTGCAAAACCATGTGCACCCTAAAACTGGTTGTATTATTTAAACTTTCTCTACTCTGCCAAAACTGAAAAGGACAAAGAGAATAAGATTGTCTTCATTTCTATTAATTTCGAGGCCAATGACAAAGTTATGGTGATGGAGATAGCTCAGTGAATTTGTTAAACATCCACAGCACTCCAAATTCAACTAGGATAGTTTTATTCATCTTATAATTTGAATGCTATTATCTGATCCACTTCTTTTCCTTTTCTAAGTTAATGAAAAATAGCTCCTTCGAATGATGTTTCATGTCCTCTCCCATTGATCGAGAAATAAATTCTTTTAACACACACATGCACACACAGACAGATACATACCGACATAAAAATAAGAGAAAACCCTGCAACTACTACAACAAATGGCTGTAGTAGCTCACTTAATCGAGCCTCCTCTATGCCGCATCTTCAGAGAAGAAGTGGAAGGCGAATTCTAGGGTAGATAACACTGGTCACTAGTTATTAGGTCAGATAAGTTAACGGTTAATGTATTAAACCCTAAAAACAAAATCACTTCGAGCAATTTGCAATTCCATTGCAACAACACCTCAAACACATCATCCCCAAATGTAATAAAAAACACTTTGAGGAAAATCTGTGAAAAATTAGCTTAGATGTTTGACTGTTTCTTCTTCTCATGTAAATTCTCCGTGAGACAGAACCTCCCTCAGTTCTGCTGCTCATAAGGTGACAAAAATGGTTCATAAAACATCTAATCTAGAATCTACTGAACCAAACACATGCATTAAGCATGATTGGAGATCTAAATTTCCTCGAATCCAAGCAATGAAAATCCAAAAAAAATCAAATTATCATGTTAAATTCATCATCCATCGTAGAAGCGCACACAATTAGATGTGCGATTATACAAAGACAGAGACAGAGACATAGACATACCGAGCAAGGGAGAGCCAGAGGTTGAAGAACTCTTGGGGTTTGTTACCCTGGCCGGCGCC
>JAYMTT010000408.1:0-13454 GCA_036898025.1 Hypseocharis bilobata
CCCCATCGGAACCACCTTTAGGATTCTTCCTTCCTTGGCCTTCTTCACTTCCTTCTTGCTGAGTTGCATATGAGTTACTAGTAGTACTTAGGATAGAATATATACATGAACCAATGGTGATTGATTTCTTTTACTACTTACAGTTATGTCGAACATGGGAAGATTCTTTTAATTGAAGACCATCGAATGCTCCTTCCTTGATCGTTGTTCTTTGTAATTACTATACTAGTCTTTGTTTTAAGCATCAACTAAAATTTAATTGTTTTAAAAAACAATACACATTTCAAGAACTTATCTCTTTCCAAATTCAAGAGTTGTGTCTCTTGGATAAAATAATAAAATCTGGAATTAATTTAATCAAATATAGTATCAGGGTCAACAGATTCACATTAAATTAAAAAAAAAACAAACAGCGCTCTAATATATATTTAAGTGTGTCAGTGGCATGTTTGGGGTGCATCGTTGCTTGCACTCACATTTACTAACTCTCGACACAAGAAGAAATTAGCTCGAAGGCATGCCTACGAGGATCGGACAGAGGTCCACCCATTTTTGGGCGCCAAAGGATCTCCCTGAGTAGGTTGACCACCAACACATGTTATTGACATTGAGAGGACTCGAACCTTAGATAGTATGGGGACTGTCAAGGCTTAAAGAGACTCTCCTTGTCAATTGCAGCAACATGTATCAGCAATAATTGTAATGGTAATAGAATTAGTATTGTCACCATGTTGAATGTCGCATTGTATGAAAACTTATCACACTTTGCTTATAAGTAATAGTTATACATTATAATAAAAAAAACTTATCAACTGAAAATAGTTTTCTCTTTTCTCATAATCCGACAATTGAAAGAGTATAACACAATATTTACGTGAAGTAGATAATTCCGTTATGAAAATTATGTTATATACCAATTTTATGCAAGTCAAAATCGAAATTTATTCAAAATCGAATTTAATTCTTAAACTAGAAAGAATATTGTAAACATATTGTAGCAAATTAAGAGAAATTTAACCACATATTCCCACCACAAAGCCAACTACTAATATTTGTTAGTATTTGCAAATTATATTTTCCTGTACGGAACACTATGTCAACAATTATCACATCCAAAGCAAGAAAATTTCAATGGAAAACAGTGTAGAAAATTCCTTCTTTTAACTTTTAAGTATTGCACTTTTTTTTTTCTTGTTCTTTTCTTTTCTTAAAAGGACAAGGACAAGTGTATCATTTTCATAGTTTCCATTTTCCAATGGCTTTGTTAGAAAAAGAGCAAAACAAGCCCCAAACAAACTTCCACAAAAGAAAGAAATGTTGCTATCCCTAATTCTCTATCACCCAAAAGGAGAAAAGAAAAGAAAATACTATAAAACTAACGATTCTCTAATTCAAGGGTATAGAGAAAGTGACATGAAAAAAAAGAGAAAAGAGTGTTACTTACGTGTTGCTAAGAATTAATAAGAAATTCAATTCCACCCCCAAATCTAATCTAATCTAATCTAACTGGTTGGCACTACTGAATATTATTTTTTTTTTTTGTGTGTGCACTTCAAAAAAGTTACGACACCTTCTTATATATCCTTATGCTTTATTTTATATAAGTCGTCATATCAATCATCCAAATCATTTCTAATCCAACGTCTTATTTTTATTGTTTTTGAAAAATGTTAAATTGTCCTACTCTTATATTGATAATTGATACTCTAAACTAAAGTCTAAGAATTATAGAAATAGGAGATTTTAATCCCTAATTGGTAATAGGATATTCAAAAGTAACTTGAATTCATAAATCAAATTATATAGCACCACTTTTGAATGCGACACTCTATTAGTACTTAATAATAAAGGCTAAATTTAGTATATAATCCCTAATTGGTAATAATAAAAGATTTTTGTCACTATTATTTGAAGTGCATGTATCTTAACACTCTCATCCAATAAACTTCTTAACCAAATTATTGATTTTGACCATCATTGATGGTCCATTAGAGGCTAGGGGATTTATTTGCAAGATCCCTAAATGTTGATCGAGTCTTGCATTTAATGACCATGACTTTTGGGAGGAAGATGGAAAATAAAATTGAAAGTAGGATTTGATCTCACATAACGATTGTATTTTTCTATTGAAGGGCACAACGATTTTATTTATTTCTTTCTCCTATTTTAACTACAAATAAAACAATTATTGTGGGAGAAAAGAGTGCATGCATGCAAAAAAGCACTCGTTGGGAGGAATAGTCATATAACCCAAACGAAATTAGTTTCATGTCTAAAAAGTGTAGAAATACTCGTGGTTAAAAAAAAAAAAAGACAACTCCATTGTGGTACATTTTGTGACAATAGCTTCTATAAAATCTGTATTATTAGCCATTTTCATTACACCGTTAACGGTCATTTCAAAAGTACGCTTTTATTATGAAAAACTTCATATGCCAAGTTGGGTTTAACATGAAGGACCCATATTTTATTTTGCTCCACCAAAAGACCTGATGTTGTCATTTAACATCAAGGACATGAAAAAATATCCGGGTTTGGTTTTATAACTATACGATTCAAATACATGAATTTTAATTACATCTTAAGTGGAACTCAAATCCAACTTTCTTATCAGTCTAAGCTTCAACAAGCTGGGTTATGGTTGAGATATTTCTTTTCTTACTCATGGATTAGGATTAATGCCACACACTAATCACTAAGTTTAGGCTAATCCTCTAACCCACTAACCCAACATATGCCAAGTTGCAACCCTAATCAAAACAAGCAAAATTTCTTTATCAAGTACCGAACAAAGTTGTGTCCTTGAAATCTTTATTAAAATTAAATCTAAGTTAGGAATAGGAATGAAAGATAAATGGGTTCCCAAAATCTTTTCTGGGAAAAAAGTTTTTAAAAACTGCAAATCAAGTTAGACACACAAACAAAGCCTGCCAAAACCAACTTATCACCAATATCATAAAATTACTCAAAATAGTAAAATACTCAATAACAGCCTTATTGATCCAATTTTCTATGCCCTCGTTTCCCTATTCCCCTACCCTTTCACTCGAACAAAAAGAAACACAGAAAATTTAATCTGTTGCTACTGTTGATTCCATCATTATTGCTCTTTTTTTTCTTTTGCCATTTACAGAACATTTTGCTTTCGATAAAACAGTAAAACCTTTCACAACTATGAAATATTCGACACAACACATCATAATTCTTATGAACAAAAATTCGATGGAGCACAAGTCCTGACGAACAATAATACTTAAAAGGACATCAACTTCATTGATGTATCTTGCAATTGGAAAGAGCTTCACATACAAAAATACAATGAGAAGGGGTCATCAATACCTCAAGTACAGGTACGCAGCATGAAGCACAACAGGTGGAAGAAAGGCCTTAATTAAACCAAAACGGCACTTCTGAGATAAATCAGCCCTAAACAAAAGGACATAATGACAAGTAAAGCTACCACATAAACAGCAAATACTTAATAAAACAAGAAAAGAGAAAAAAGCAAACAGTCTGACTTTCACTCACCAAGAGAAGTGTATTACTGGAGCACCAAATGTAGCTAAGATGAAAAATATAGGTGCTTGTTCGAAATAAAAGTTTGCGTGAATAGAATCCAAATTCATCATCTTCGACGTCTCGAGGTAGTCTTATGGTTACTTGGTACGTATGCAAATTGGCTGAAATCAGCACCAGCATTCGACCTTCAATGAACACAGACCAAGTCATCGGTGATGATTTTAGCAACCAATTTAAAAAGTAAAATAAACTTTGGCATCAGGCCTAACTTGCATTACCTATTGGTACAAGTATTCTGAACATCTTTAAGAGGGGCACGAAGGCCACTGGCACGAGAACCAGATGAGGTGCATCTGAACGACGATATTACTGAAACAAATCTTTCCATTGATTTCTCTGCTATGTCAGAATAACGGCCTATATGGGATATGTCAGATCCAAATTTTCCTTCTTCATTTTGTGTGTCTGTAAATATATTTCCAAGATCAGGAATGATATATTTTGTGAAAATAATTGGACACTGATGGGCATTAGGAATTTTGCAGCAACAACATAATTCAATTGTGCATGTATAATTTCACTAAATAAAATTAAGTAAAAGATGCTAAATGAATAAAGTATCCTTGATTTTCACCTAATGCACAAAAAATTGTGTGATTCACCTTCGGTGTCGCCTCAGAATCAGCCCAAAATTTAGAAACTATCAAGTTGGAGCCTAATCTTGCCAAAAACTTCAGTACACATCACAATTGAAATCTCACAATTGTATGAATACATCTAGGTTAAATCCTACAAATATTTCCCCACAATCTATTTCCTCACATGCATGCATGCATAAATACATGAGTGAAAAAACCTGCTATTTTATGAATGTTTTGATGATTAATTCACTACATTTGTATTTCTTTGAGGAACGAGGACATAAACCAAGCTAAGGTTCTTTCTCCCCAAAATTAAGGTTTTCTAAACTTTACATATTATGACAAATAGAGTTTACTTCAATAGATAGTGTACTACTTGTACATACCATTATCGGGATGAGACATATTTATGCGCATGAACTTGGGTCTGACATTTTCCTGAAGAAGATAAGGAAGTGAGTATAAATATGACATAATATAGTACCAAAACAGAAAGCACACAGTTAAAGCACCCACCATTTCAACATTGTCATCATCGGTGTTCTTTCTTTTCAGAATTGTACCATCAAAATTGTAATTCCTGAATGAAACACTATTGGGAATTGTATTCTCACTTTTACTGGAAGAATCATCCTTGATAAAGAGTTTTTCTTGATCACTCTCCAGCACTGGCTTATGCTGAAAATAGGAACTCCTAACGATGACTCTTCTGTTCTCTGTTTTTGTGTTTCCCCCCTTAGCAGCATCTTGGACATTCTTACTGCTATGCTCCTTGTGCAACACTTGACAAGGTCTATGTATTAAATGTCCAGGGTGTTGCAGCCAAGAATGTCCTAAACTTGTCTTCTTATCCACTGTACCTTTAGAGTTCACAAGCATACTAGTGAGCACCAAACACTACTTATAATTCATCTGTGGACACATTTGAGAGAAACCAGATTCTTACTGTGTTTTGGAGATTCTGGTAACTCGGGAACTGCAGTTGCAAAACCATCTTCCACCTAAAAATGTGAAGAAAGAGAGAAATTTATTTAGCAAAGGCATAAGAAGAGTTCCGCTAACAAGTGATATTCAACTGAAATTTACAATTACTCTAATTCATATACTCACTGAGTTGTTCGGAGGAGAAACGCTTCCCACATTTCCGGTGTCAGGTGAGGATGCTGGCGAGAAGTCTATTTCATCAGCAGCAGCATTTTCAGTGACATCATCGTTGATAGTTAGAGTAGAGTTATTTGTTGGACTTGGAGGTTTAGGTGATATCCGAGGGGCTCTAAAATTTCGCTTAGCCTCTAGAGATGCAAAGCCTTTACATGTTAAGGAAACTCAAATTAACAGAGTTACATTCAATCAGTATGAGAACTATTAATAAGAAAATAGTAGCTCTCCAAAACTGCTATAATCTTATCACAGTAACTTAGATCACTTAAATATCCATCTGATTACCATTAAAAATCTGTTCTCTAAATACAAAGTCCTTTTGTACCATAACCTTCAATTAAATACATGCTGGTATCTCTCTGCACCCTACTGCTAACTATAAAATATCCACCAGAACAGAATAGATGGTGTGCATCTCCTGCCTTGATACCATGTGAAACAGTCAGTTACTCAAATTTCAATCTAATAGAGTTTGGCTTGATTAATATATTTTCAGAAAGTATTCATTCTTTCGCCACACATACACACACACACACACACACAGATTAGCTTCAAAGGATACAGAAGTACTTAGTGAGGAGGTTCTTTTGCAGGGATAGATCTAGCCTTTTCCTTTCACTTCCATGTTTAATACATTTGAGTTGAGAGGACGTGCCATGCTCCAGAGTGGTACTACTTCTTTCATCCTGTTGGTCCATTGAAAATGGAGGATAAAAGAATGATAACTGTGTAAAGATGTTACTTTACAGAGTAATTGAAGCCTAAATTGTAAAAACTAAATTTTATACATACATGTCTGATTATATGATCTGATATGTAGCAGATAACTTCTATCGAATAAATGGTATGTCAATTATCTGAAGATAAGACATTCATGTCCACTGGAGTGTGACGCTTGTTTGGGTAATTATCATAAAATGGACCTCCGTTTACCTAATATATTGTGTAAAACTATGGGGGATGAAATATGGTTAGCATTTTATGATTCACTACCTATTATTCTTTCACATCTAAACAGAAGCTTAGACACTGATAACCTTGTATACATGATGTTATGCATCTAATAAGACACATACACAACCACACTCACTGAGTTCATTCATTATATATGTCCCAACTCTCTTCATCAACATTTTTACATTCAGCGAATAAAGAGGGTTTATATAGAAACCCCATAAACCCTAGAACAGAAGATTACTAAAAACCCAAACTTAATCTAAATGGGAAGATAAACACTAGAAAGAAAATAAATTCATATAATTCCCAAATCGTTAACAGACCAATTAGTAAGAACCCTAGATGCCCACGAGCATCCCGCATCACCAACAAGCAAGAAAAAGCAACTATTTCATCATAGACATCTCTCATGATTTCATTTCTCAACTCTTACTGGAAAATATACAGGACTTTATAACATTAAGCATTGTCATACTGTCTGAAGTACACTTGAGAATATATAATAGTTTTACTTCTTTAATTTTCTATGAGACCTCACCTTCGTCATCTTCTTTTTACTATGGAACTTAATTTTTCATTTGTATGTCTTCTCTAGTTCACCACTTCACCCACCCATGCAAAATAACCTTACTATTCTTAAGCTGAAGGAATTATCTAAAAAGCAAACTCAACTGAAACCAAAAAAAAAAGTACGGATAAAAAATATATACATATAAGAAAGTAGATGAATAATTTACCCGAAATGGCATATGGGTAATTGGATCGAGATCTCCGTTTGCTATACCTTTAGCTACATGTTGCGGTATCCATGTATTTCATATTAAGGTTTTACTCAGTATTGAATAGAAGAGAGTAAACAAGAGCAGAAAATTTGAGTATTGAGATAATTCTAGATAAAAGGATATGGGCCTAAGAAGTCCAAATCATCGCCAATGTTGTCAGCTATGTCAGACAAATGTACAATATCTTCAGTAATCGGATCATAAACCCGTTGGTGCTGGAAAGTTAATATTGCTCTCTTGAATGAATCTTCATAAGGTGCAGGAACTGAAACAGTGCTATACCTCAAGTGCTTAATTACCTGGAAAAAAACAACCTTATTGTGGTATAGAACTGTCATGAAAGAAAGTAAATTATTGTCTTAAGGTATGTAACCATTGAAAGCATTCATACTGGAAGTCACCTTGTCATAACTTTTAAACTTTTTTATTAGTGCATGAGCCCTTTTCAGGCCCATTCCTGGCAATGATGGCAAATAGTCACAACCACTTAAAATGCACATCTCAAGGAGCATCTGTTTAGTAAACCCTGCAAAACTCATCTCCTTGTTCTGAGGGAGCATGGAATGGCGAAACTCAACAGCTTGCCCAAATTTGTCCATTTTAAAGATAATCTGGATTGAAGCAAAGAGTAAAATATCCCAACCAAAGATTCAGAACAATAAGAATAAAGGGAACATTATTTGCACTATTTGAAATGAAAGAAATATTGAACAAGATAAGAAAAGATAGGATCACTTACTCTAGGACAGCCAAATGGTATAAGATCGGAGTCCTCAGTAATAACTGCATCAACCTGTTTACTGACTGCCAAGAAGGTCATTTGGGCATCTGCCTCATAAGGAGCCACAACATATTGTACATTTTCCTGCTTTAAGACCTTCCACAAGCAACCATATCAATAGACGAGGAGATAACATTAACTAGCATTAGAAATATAAATTTTATTAAAGGTAAGATCCTTGTAGATTAGTTAACCATGATATCCTAAAAATACATTCTCCTACCTGGATCAGATCATGTGCAATTGAAGGTGAAATATCAACAGCCTTTTGATAACACTCATAAGCAGCCACAGAATTTCCATTGGTCTCGTGCTCGATAGCACGTGATAAATTGTCCTTCCTCACCCTGCATGTGTAAACAGTGATGAAGGTATATCCATGAAACCATCAAATGCTCTACAACTAAAACTTAGTGGTCATATTACATAATCACATATTTGGGATGAGACCTCCCTTGGAGTTATGGAAAGTGATAAAGAAATCTGAAAAAAAAATGCGGCAAATAGGAAGGCAGCTAAGTGGTGCAATTAAAGAGGCAGATCAATAAGATATTACAGGGACAGGAACTTCTCAGCAGAGGCAGTAGAAAAGAAGACAGCAAGAAGCTTTCCATAACATGAGCTGATTTAAATGCTTCAGAAATGACAATAAATACCATCAAGAAATGATTGAAGCAATATTCTATAAAGTTCAGCCCACGTAAATAACTTTCAGGAACGCGCACGTAAGAACATGTACACAGATTCCAAATGTTTGTATTTCTACTGTGTCCAGCATATTACTAGTCATGGGAAAGAGATATACATGTGATATGACAACTGGCTTAGTCTAGAGCCAATAAATGCAGGTTAGGAGAAGATTCAGATATGAAAAGTGAAAACTAATGCCTAAGTAGCATGCATGCTAAGGAATACAAGTAAAAATTCCCTAATAATATCTCAGCTTATGTGATGAACATCTTATAGAAAATGTCCAATTCTTCCAAGAGTGATGCAACTACAAGCAATGTACCCACACGTGGCATGATAACTGGTTGGGTCTAGAGCCAATATAGACAGATCTGGAGAAGATCCAGACATACAAATAGCAAACTAATGCCTACGTGGCACACATTCTAAAGAATACAGGTGGCAGTTCTCTCCAATCTCAACTTACACCATGAACATCTTACAGAAAATGTCCAATTCTTCCAAGAGGGCAATTGACGAAATGATGCAAGTAGAATTAAGAAAGAAATTTAAAAGTACTTTCAGCAATATATGTAACGACCCAGATTGTCCACAGGCTTAATGCGTGACTTTGTCCTCACTGTCCATACACCAAAAGACTAGTCTGTTAAGTGGGTTCCTTTTCAACTATATAAGGCCAAGGATCACCCTGTACTGTCCCAATGTAGGGGTCGGCACAAACACGAACAAAGGCCCCTTTGAGGTTGGGTGTTATAATTTGGGGCTTAGTTGGGAGCTTGCAGAATCAACTTTGGGTTTGACTCCAGTCCTATTTTGAATATTTTACCTGTTAGAATGCAGCTGGGTTAGTTTTCTAGTAGTTTCCAAGCTGCTAGGTTTGGGCGGTAATAGTGGATCGTGCTTTTTATTAGGCCATTCATGTTTAGGAATTGAGAACAGCCTATAAAAAGGATATAATCAGTCTATTTATTATCGAATCTACAGAGAATTGCTCTGCAGCTGTCTAGCTCATTTTAGGATGTTAGTGCCTTTGTTAAGTTTGATAGCTTCAGAATCCTAGGCGTGGTTGCTTCCTTTCTCCTTGTCTTCTCAGTTCAGTCTGACTGCTACCTGTAATAATTCAGGCCTAATAACACCCTATTAAACCCACCAAAACCTTAGTTTCAACCATAATAAACTGTTTCATCAAATCCCTAACCCCTTTACTTTTAAAATATGGTGCTGAAACCCTAAAGATCTGGCATCATGAGCTTATATGGCAACCAGATTGTACTGGATTTTATAAAACGAAGAGTGTCCAGAATACAGAATAATCATGGTAATTATGTGCTTGGAAATCATGTGGTATAGGAAATCTATAGAGTTCCCTAGACATGCTTCCATGTTATGGCAGGATTTTCGGAAGAGCTTGCACACAGCATAGATCAATGAAGAGGGTGAAGTGTGGAGGTTCTAGACCAAGAGTATTATGTGCCAAAGCAACCAGAAGATTCAGGAACAACAGTTATTGCTGTACTGCTAGCATAAGGGAGTCCAGAAAACTGTGTTAGGGAAGTACAGGGTGAAAAATGACCGCATACCTATAACATAGAGAAATGGATAGGTCCTAAATCTTGTTGAGGGTATTATCAATTGCAACGTGATTAGGGTAGCCTTAGCAGCTATTATAAATCACATCTAAGCAGAAATATAGGGAGGGACATTGAGAAATTATTTTTGGCAGAGAAATGGTAATTGGGTCAATGGTTTAGGGTCCAGGCATGCAAAATAAAGTGAGGGTATGGAGTCAATTAGAGATATCTTAGTAGGTTAGAATTCAGTAGTTACACTTCAGATGGAACAGGCTGTTTCTTGTTGGTGGGAGCTAGTCACAGTCGGCATGTGCATAGAGCTAGCCATCCAGAGTCAGATAGCTATCATGAAACAGAAGCTGTGTAAACTGCTTTGAATATAAAAAGAAAGAAGAGTGTACGACGACCCGGCTATCAAGATGAGTTAAATGGTCACAATGTACTATGAAGGAACTTGGTCTAGCCGTCTAGCTGACCTTATCCTTTCTACCCCCACAAAAAAAAGCAAAGATAGCTCAACATGAGGATGCTAGATAATCATTCTTGCAACTGATCCAACCGGTGCAAGGGAAATCTTGAAAAATCAAGGATAATTCTGCCTCAAAAGATAGAAGATTGGCTATGATCAAGAATAAAAAAAACTGGGACGAATCTATCGTTTTGGTTAAAAGCATAGCATGCAAATAGAGGAAACCCCAATTTGTAGCATCATCTATACTGCAGTACAACATGAGTGTCTGAGTTCTGTCCTTCTATAGTTCAACTCTGATGATGAGACAAAACCTTATCGAGCATATTTATTCAAAATGTTAACAAAATCCTCAAAAGAAACCACCTTAGAGAAACTAACTCATCCACTCAATCGCAGTTACCTACTTTAAAACCTTTTCTTATTTAAACTGTTTTTTTTTTCCGATCATGTGATCTATTTTGTTATTACGTTCTGATTCAATAAAATATGAAATTAAAAAAAGATAGGGGCGCACTTGTTTGTACAGATGCTATTATCATAGAAGATGTATTGTTTGGAACAGCTCCAAATGGAAGCTAGAGATACATATTTACAAGTTAGTACTGGATATAACTCGACCTGCTAGTTTGCTCATTTCACTTACCAAAAAGGACAAAAAACAAAAATTCAAGAATAGTTGAATAACCTGATAATTATATACCTCATCACAACCTAGACAAGATACTTCAAGAATTGAACAGTCAAAATATACTTGTGTAACCCATTTCAACTACTTTGGATTATGTCTTTGTTGGGTTGATGAATACTTCAATGATCGTGTATTATATACTGAAGCAAGACAGAGAAGCTATGCATTACCAATACAAGTGAGACTGAGATTTTGTAAGACAGCTTACCTTGCTCGCTTGTTCTCTTGGTCACCCTTCATTGGTAGAAAACCTCCATCAAAGACAAGAATAGGCTTAACACCATAGTGCCGGAACAGATTTACTCTATGCATGCAGTAGTCAATGTGCCTAGAAGATCAGAAACAAAATGCATCTGTCGTGTAAAGATCTTTATGGTAACAATAAGATGTAGAAATCTATTATCTATTTATCTACTCTCATGAAGCCCACAATAGACAGTCCTTTCAGACAATTATAGGAACTTGCTACTTTACTATCTGTAAGTTCCAATATTTAGCAGTGCCCAAGATTAGTAAGTTATAAAATAAAGTGTACTTTCAAACACTGTTTGATGAGGAACTTTGGAGAATGATGAACTTCTGAAAATATTCTTTTCTTTTTCAATCTTTGAGTCCAATCGAGCTAATAAATCGACGCGAGTACTCGGCTTAACCAGGTTGAGTTTCTCATATTTTGAATACCAAACACAACATAAGAGCCAAAATTTAGATCTATTTCCCACTCTTTTGTCAATTGGGAGAATGAGAGAAAAAAATGAAGAATGCTCAAAGCAGGCTACATTTTAACAAATATAAGGCCTTTTGAATCTCTTAGTCCACTGGATTAAAGAATTAAACTCCATTTTTACCAACCAAAGAAAGGATTATGGAGACAAACCAAACAAAATCCCAAATTTCCAAGGTACCCAGTTTCCCAATTACCATACACTCACATCCAGAAAAGAAAAAGAAAACATTTTCGTAACACTACCTTGTTCGATGAAATCAAAATGCTTATGCCATTTGAGTAATGATTAAAAAGCCCCTTTACATATGGTCCATTCAAGAAAACCCATTTCTCTAAAACCCATTTCTCATATAACAGAGAACACTAATTTATCAAAGTTTGAAGCTTTCAACTTGAATACACAATACTCATCACCCTGAATTAATTAAACTGACAAATGCCCATTACCCAGAATTGATAAAATCAATCAAATCTTGGATTAAAATTTGTATGAAAATATAGAGAACAGACCTGGAGGTGGGCAAGCCCTTGCAGAGCTCTCTGCTGCAAGATAAGGCCCCTTTGTGGAGCCAAGAGTAGGTGTCAACTGCTACGGAATAGCCCTCGAGGTCCTTGATGTGGATTGGAACCATAATAGATTTCAATAGAGGCAAAAGCCCTTGTATCCCCATCTTATTCCTTCTTCTACTTTCTGCTGAGATACGAGCTGCCCAGGCCTCAATGCCTTTTAGCTTCTACTGCAATGCCCTAATCTTGAGTTATGCTCATTTGACAGAAAGAGCGAAAGATGAATAAAATGGCGGGAAATTTTTTTTTTCAGAGCAGCAAATATGGTTCAGGGTGGAATTGGGTCTGTTTGGCAAACGGGTCAACATGATATACGAGGTGTTTGGCAACAAGTTTGGATGTAAAACTAAATCGCACATCTGCATATCAATACAAGGGAGAATGATGGTTGGTGACTCGGTGTCTAAACTTAAAAGGCTAGTTTATTTGAAAATTTGATCTTTTTGGTTTCTGAACTTTGACGCAATTATCAAATTGGTTGAATTTCGCGAGCTGACAATTGAGTTGTTAGAATTTGAAATTAGAAACAATGCAGTTGTTGCCATTAGACTCCATCCAGTTGAACTGTTTGAAATTAGGAACAATAAAAAGTTGACTGAACGGTTTTCTTTTCCTTCTTTTTTCGGCAGTCGCTCCTCCATCCTCAACAACCCCCACGCCAGCAAATCCAATGCCTCATGGGTCGCTTGGTGGTCCTCCTTCACCACCGTCGCCCTGCCAAAATTTATTACATATAGACCTTATCTAAATATTTTACGAAAATAATTAATTAATTACTTCATTAATTCCTCACGTGAGCACAAGTCAACATTGACGTCTATCAACATGTAATGACTATCTAGATAATATGAATATCTTTAAGTTTCAATCTAATTAATTCGTCTACAATACCAATACG
>JAYMTT010000409.1:0-13439 GCA_036898025.1 Hypseocharis bilobata
CGGAGGACCCCTACTCTCATCCCGCATTTGGGAGGCTTCGTGCCTGTACCAATTTGCTCTTGAAAATTTCTAAAAACAAGCCTTCTGATGATCAACCCCAAATCGGTTCGGTTGATCGAGCTGACCTCTGTGCCGATATCGTTGCTCGGGTGGAGGAGGCTTATCATTTTGACGGTTCGGAACAAGCTTGTGCTTTGAATTTGCCATCATTTCATTCCAGGGCTTTTTTTTTCTTTCCCTAAAATTTGAACATTTTTTTTTTCATTCATGTAGGAATGGTGGACTACCAGCATGTTCTTCCTGTTCATGCTGAAGCTGCCAGGAGGAAGAAGAGAAATTGGGCACAACTGGAGGAACCACATTTCGGTAAATACTGAAGACTCTATTTCAACTGCTTGCTCTTTTTTTTTTCTTCTTCAAATTTTGGGTGCTAATCAATCAATTTTGCTGCTGCTGTTGCTGTGCAGAAAAGAGTGGTCTTATGGACATGGGTCAGGAGGATTTGTTGATGATAGTGCCTCCTCTTTTCTCACCCAAGGATGTGCCTGAAGAATTAGTTCTGTAAGATGTTGTACACTTCTTCTTCTTCTTCTTTATTTCATATGAAATGATTGCTAGTCAAGAGCATGAGCTGTTCATGTTGTAGACTATATACCCAATTGGCGCCCTTCAAATGAAATAAAAATGGAACCATGATAATTAGTAATTAGTGTACGATTCAAATATTATTATTATTATTCTTTTAGAAAACATGGAGAAAAGATATAGGTTTACGTTATGAATCAATGTTCGTTTGATATCTGAATCTACAAAATTGGTTACCTTGAAAATGGACAAGGAATCCTATAAAAAGAACTAACAAGAACGTTGGCAAAACTGATAAAGTAAGCAGATTGAAAACTTGTTGGGGTTATTAGTAAACTCACAAGAAAACAACTCAGAGTTATTGAATGTAAATTTGGGTATCTGATTTGAGGTACATAAATATACAAACGTTTTTGGTTAGACTTATATTCTGCTTTTTGTAAGTCAGTACATTTCTGTTCCTTTACTTTAGGGTATTAATTTTCTTTGAATTTTCTCTTGCTTGGATATAGTAAAATTTTGAGTTGAAATTTCATCTTCTGAACTCATTTTGTTGTATCTCATCACTTTTAGATCAAAACCATCAACAGCATCAAGTTTGAAAAAGAAAAAAGAGGAAGTTATACAACAGCCTGGAGAGGTAACTTTTACTGTTGACAATATATTACTGTTTATGCAAAATTAGCCCCTTAAACCGGTTCTTCTGATATGCAAGCTAGTATTGAAGTTACAGTACTAGTATTTAAGTGATTCTTCTGCTGTTGCACTGGTGGCATGGAAAACCAACCGGTCAAGTGCAATGCTATTCCTTCGCTGTAACAGTTTGTTAGGCTAACTGGTATGAAGCTGGTGGTTCTTGGCAGTTCGGTCTTGTTTACTAAGAGGATCTGAGTTTTGGAAATTGATTTTTTTTTTGGGTGCGATGTAAGGATTGTAGTACTAGAATATCTTATGGTGAGGAGGCCTTTAGACATTGTTGTTTACAGGATAGAAAGAAAAGATTAGCGAGCATTTTGGAAACATGAAGAGAACAACATAAAGAATTGAAAACTGATGGTAATATATGTGGAAATCTTTGAGGTTTGTTCAAATCTATGCTTCCTTTGTAATTTTCAGTTATTATTTTTAGGCCTATCTAGTCTACTATCTGTATGGTAAGTTATGCCTGCTGGAGAGGTTCGCAGGAAAGATGCTGTTTTGATTTACAATCAGTATTGTTTAGGAAGATAAGTTGATTTAGATTTTGTTTTATATCAGGAAACTTTGATTTCAGAAACTTTGTTTTTCTTGTTTTCTTTTTTGAGCTGGTGCTTGTAAGATATACTGGCGGAATTGTAGTTTCTTGCTACGAACTGGAAATTCTGTGGACTTATAATTTTTGTTGCCCGTACCATAAATCTTGAGCAAGCTAAGTGCTTAGAAAATAGCCTCCCTTCCAGACAGACAACTTCTATGCTTTCAGCTAAAAGTTGGGATGGAGAGGTGAAGCTCAGTAGTTAGTATTATAGAATTTGTGCATGTTGTCCATGCAGGTAGTGGTTAATCTACTATTTTGTGTATCAGCCCAAGGTAATCAAAATAAGCATGAGATCAACTCATTGATGTCTGTACCTTCACACATTAGTGTTATCATGTTGTGTCTGTTTATTTATTATTGGTTGAGCTTTTCAAATACATAGATGTTAATTCATTCATATTGCTTCTATAGATCATTAAATTGCGACCTTATGTTGTGTACAGTTTGACTTATTCTATAGACTGAATGTATGTAACATTCATTTCTTTGTGAAGCATATGTCTTAGGATCATAATGACTGCACATAATGGTTGAACTGACACGTTTGTGTTTTGCTGTTGCAGATGGATATAGAGTCGGGTCTTGCAATTGATTATAACGTTAAAGATATCCTTTTTTCTTTTTTCTTTTTTAAATAAATGAAGTTAAGTACTAACATGTAATATATTGTAATAGTTATCTGCCAGACTTTATATATGCATGTCTGACAATTTTGAGATCAGTTTTGCCCTTCTAACCTCTACCTTGTAATGTCATTTTCTCATGCTATAATACTTGTCTCGCTAGTTTAGTCCAAAAGCCAATGGTTTTGAATGATAAAATATTAAATGTATTCTAACTGCTGGCGATTGGGGACAGAACATATGTAGAGGTTATGGAGAATTGGAGATATTCTGGTGAAGCTTGTATGGGTTCTGAGTTAGGTCTTGAAGCTTGTACTAATTGTATTTGCAAACTATTTAAGCTACTCACATGTTTTCTTGCTAATAAAGGCGAAAAAGATTACCTGTGAAGTTATCTGTTGGTTTGATTTTCTTCAAAATTTGGTTCTCACTTTTGTTAGTAATAGAGAGGTCATGCCAATGAACAGGCTTGATTTGAAGGCAAACAATCCAATCTCTGCCTCTTGAGCCTAGCTTGAGCTCGAATGCCATACTGTTTTGCTCAGTACACCACTTAATGAGAACTAAATTTCCAAAAATATTAGAATCTTGAATTCTTGATAGCACTGGTGGAAGTAAATTTCATATGCACAGATTGCATATTTTTACAGAGTCAAAAGTCATCTCAAATAAGCTTATGAGGAAATACTTAGCGTTCTTGGATCCTCACTGCAGTGTATCATATAGATACTTCCTACATAAGTTGGATTTTAAGGATGTCAGAGAATGTGCATATCTTAATACCATTTTGTCCATATTGTTCATGCGGGTTTTTCAGAATCAGGAGGTAAAGATTTTACTTACTTTGACGTTTTTCTCGAAGACATGCTCTAAAATGTGTGCTAACCCAATAGTTTAGGAGTCCTTGATCAACCTAGCAATAGCAGGGCTAGAAGACTAAGTATTGACTCCAACCTCCCTTGAGATAGTTTAAAGATGGGAGCCAAAGGTTGCCACATACTTGTAGTGCCACTGCGGATTGATTTGTATAATTTATAGACATTTTCTTTCAGCTATTAAGATATGTTGCTTGTTTATTGTATGAGGCTTGCCATTTTTGTGAACCTCAAGATGATTAGTCTATGCAGATGACATTTGTTATTCATCTTATAAACCATCTGGAAAGTGCCGACTCTGTTTTTCCCAGTTCTTGTTAGTATTAATAATCTCCAGCTAAGAAAATTGATAGTAGTTAAAAGTATGAGTAATAATATTCCTTTTTCCCTTGTTATGCACTTAACATTCACACAGATACCTAAGCAAGTAAATTTGGAGGAATGCATATGCTCAGATGAATGGGAGTTGCAGAGGGCTCTATCTAAACTGTTTGATGAGCGGCCTATATGGCCCAAGATTTCACTTTTGCAACGCTTGCATGATGAAGGTCTAAATTTTGGTTACCGTTTGTTTCAGAGGTGTTGTCCTAAAACTTGCCCTCTAAAACTAAATTCTTTGTCAAGTTTGTTGATTTTGCTACATTTGATCTTTTCTGCTACTTGAATATTCTATAATGTCTTCCATTCATCTGATACTGCAGGCTTCTCTTTATAAATGCATACTACTTCTCAAATGGACCATTTCTCAGGTTCTGGATCAAAAGAGGATACGATCCTCGTATAGATCCCAATTCTTGCATGTGAGAGTTCTGGCCGAAAAGTCCCTTCTACTTTTATTTGTACTTAATGGAATGTCGCCTTCTTGCCTGTTGCATAAATCAAGGTAGATTAGTGATTGGAGGTATAAGTGAGAACACAAGCAGACTTCTGTTTTTGTTTTCTTCTTTTCCTTTTAACTGTTTTAGTGCCCTCTTTATTGTGTGATTAAAGTGGGGGAGGCAAATACTTCATTTCATGATTTCAAACTCCAAGAATTTCCAGTATTTAGTGCCACTTCAATAGAGAAAATTAACCGAAGTTGAAAAACATAACATTGTATCTCTTAGCATGATAGTTCTGTTTTTATGAAAATCTCTCAGTGAATGATCCAAAATTGTGGCAAGGTCGGGAAGCGAGTTATTGAAAAGTTCAGTTGAAACTGTTAGACTGTATCTGTAGTATGGAAAAGAAATTCCGAATGCTGATAGGTTATGGCGCATAACTCCTTGGTGAAGTCTCTGTTCTTAATCAATGCAGTCATTGAGAATTTAGGCACAACATAAATGATTTTTGTTTCCCTCAAAGCTATGCTTGTTCATGTGCTTATTTAATTTAGAATAATTTCCAGCCTTTAATAAATTGATGCTTACGTTCCCAGTATTTTCTGTATCAGATATCAAAGAATTGATTTTCGACTGCCACAATCGTTATGTGATGTTAATGCAGCTAATGAGTAAGTTCTTTTCGAGTTGATCATTTAATGTTCATTAAGCAGCTAGAATATGACAGAGGGTATTCTGCATATTGTTAAGATATGAAACAATCTACTTCTATATTTCTGAAGGAAATGGAGTGTGTTTGCTTTCTTTTGACAATCAGCTGGTGTTTTTGAAATGAGACCGTTTAGAAAACTCCAATTGATCAAATCCCAAATCCCAACCAATTTGGGTAGTCTATGTGGTTCCTTTTTTCCTATTCGACTTAACTTTGTGTTCTTTTACCTTATTGGTGCCTTAAACCTGGATCACAATCACTCTTCCAAATCATGCAACCACAGGTATTCATTTGATGTTACTGGACCACCTAAATAAGGTGCTATCTCTACTTCCTAATGGATTTATTCATGTTTTGTTAGATCTTTGTCTATGTTGCCAATTATTTGATTTGACATCCTCATTTCAGTTATACTGATTATTATATCATTTGCTTTTATCACCCAAAAAGTCTTTCTACTTAAGGCATCGAGCATTGCTTTTAGCAATCTTATAAATATTTTTTCCTTCGACTTAATGGGTTTTACATTTGACTTACTGTATTTGGAAGTAGACAAATACTGGGTGGATATTTGTAAACGACATGCCTATCTGCTTGTATTTTTAGAAGGTAGGACAAACAAATGGAGAAAAACAAAAACTGAATATATTGGCTAATAACTGACAGGAATCTCCTTATACATAAGGCTCTACATGTTTACGGGGAAAACCATAAATATATGATTACTTTGTTTATACTAATGTTAGAATTTTGTTGATCTCAAGTTGTATACCTGTTGCATTACAGTAACAGGATGTAAAACCAATAAACCTATCAATCCTATAGGAGCAACAAAACCAGTCGTTTATTCTTAATAAAATAGAAGAAATCTCAAGAAACAATAAAAATCAGGTATCTTGAAGGTCTAGTGTTTATTTTCATAATAATTATTATATCACTATTATCATTGTTATTACGAGTGTGGAGGGAATTTTAATAAACTATGATGGCTGGCACCATAACTGATTTGTACTTGGTAATTGTATCTTGTAAGTAGTTTTAACCTCTCTCTCTCTCTCACATAATTTTTTGTTAACATGCAGAGTGAGACATAGATGGAAAGATATATGTGCATTTCGAGTATTTCCTTACAAGCAGATGTCATTGCAATTTTTTGAACTTGAAGATGATTACATTCAGCAAGAGATAAGAAAGCCTCCAAAGCAGGCAACCTGCAGCGTGAGTTTTATATTTCAACTATGTAATTTAAAATTTCAAGTGTTCCTTCTTGGATTTGGTTAGGTAGTTTAAGGCTTTCAGTTTTGATATCATTTAGTTTGCAGTTTGGAACAGGATGGTTCTCAATACAAGTGCTTGATTGCTTGAGGAAACGTGTTAAGATGAGGTTTCTAGCAGTATACCCCGGAACTGGTGCAGAAAACTTGCAGAAAGTTGCTTCTGAACGCTTTGAAAAGTCAAGGAGAATGTGCATACATATTGGTCCGTCAAAACCTGTGGAAGAGGAGCACCAAGAAGTCAATAAAGGTCCAAATTAACAACTAGAACCCTTAATTCTTTAGTCTTTTCATCAGCTCTTTTGGTGTTCATCTTACAGATATGGGCTTAAATATTGGAAAATTTTGTAATTATTATTATAAAATTTTCATTGTTAAACATAGTTATCAAAATGTCTCTGCAGTACATTTACATTAATGTAAATTTAGCTTGGGATTTCTTTGTTTCTCCAGCATCCCCACCCCTACCTAGATTTTACTTAATAATGATAAAATTGTACAGATTATTACTGAAATTCTGAGCTTCGTTTTGATCCCCCCACCCTCTCCTGCTGTAATCCACAACAAATTTGCATATTAAAGGCTGAGAATACTCTATTGAGATCCCAATTTTGGGCACTGTTATTGCCTGCCAAATATTGAACTTTTTTTTTCAACAAAATAATTCCTGCTTAATAACTTTTATTAGGATATGTTTGTAGGTGGTTTGTCCTGCTTACAGTTGTAAATTTAATTTGATATTTCAGAACTTACAGATGAGGGTAAGGAGGAACAAAAGAATGTTGACGACGATGAGGCTGATGAAATTGATGATGAGGCATATGAAACTGAAATTGACGAAGGTGAAGAACTAGATGAATATGAGCCGCTTGATCTGGTAATTAATGTCTGATATATATTCTAGTTAAACTTACAAACAAATTTCATCTTGGTCTTATATGGCATCTCGAGTCTATCATGCTTCATTATCTTGTTCTTATTTTTGTAGGATGCTGAAATGTCCCTGCGGTCACAATCATGTATCCTTTAAGCTACTAACCCTGTTTTTGTTTGAAGTGTGCATTTCTTCAATGTGGGGAATGATGATTCTGCATTCTGGCATGTTTCATTAACTTAAACTGGAAAACAATTCATGATCCCGTATTCAGCTCTCAAGATTTGTCCATTGCCAAAATATCAAAGTATTAAATTTTCTTGGCCTTATTTATCGCCCTAGGCTACAATTAAGTTAAATGAAAACAAGAGCAATTAAAGAGGTAATTTTGGAAGAATGATATATCATATTGTTTGAGTTATTTATTTATTTATTTTTATTTTTAATATCGAACCATCTCAAATTAAGATACTAATTTGGAATAAAGAGAGTATTTTAATTCTAGGGGACAGTATGGGGTAGAACCTTTCTTTCTTCTTTTTATTTTTTTTCTTTATTTTTTGGTCTTTCTTAATTTTTTTTTCTGCTGCTTGTTGTTATGGAATGGTGACAAAATTTGGGTTTTCTGGAGTTTTGTTTAGAATTAGGACTTGGACACTGATTCATGGAATAGCCATGGGAACCTTGCTGGCCATGATATTCATGGAATATCCATGGAATCTGTTCCTTCTTTCTTATTTAGAAGGAACATGCATGAACAATAATGATGCACATTACTGTCATGGGATAGTTTAGAGACAAACTGATTCTAATTGTTTTTGGAAATTGTTCAGACATCTTCAAGCAATGTTATATTTCCTATATGTTTCTAGATTTAGATACAGATAACATCTCAAGAACGTATTTACAAGACCTTTTCGGTAGTTTTCCATCCACTGAAGCAGCGGGTGGTGATAAAACACATGATGCTGACACCAGTGATGGAGAATATCAAATATATGAGCAAGATAGCGATGGCAACTATGATGACGACTTGTGAGATCCTCGATCTAAAATATGAAGGTCTGTGCCAACTTTTTTCACTTTAAGCATTTTCCAAGTTTCAATCGTTATAGAATATACCGCTTTGTTCACGCGAATTATGCAATGTTTATGCATGTCAGCACATAATAGAATTTGAGATTTGATCTGAAATATGGGATGAAATCACATATCAACTTTTCAAAGCCCTGTTGGCTGCATGCGTTATCTCTGTATATCCTTGTTTCGTCTGAATTTTTATCATATTTTCTGGATAACCATAAATTATTCAATTATGCAACGTTAAGAAATCAAAATTTGGCAGATACTTGTGGTAATTTGTTCTCCATGAGGACAAACAATTACTTAAGCGCCCAGGAACCAAAATAAAAGAGTAATTGTATGTAAAAGGCGAGACTACATTTTTGCTAGTGTTTGGATTATTTTGAAGAAAATCAGAATCATCCATTCTTTGTGTTTAAATTAGGAACAATGTGCATTCCAGCCCATTCCCATTCTAAAATTAAAATTTAGTCCAGTTTCATTCCCTCCTAAGCCCGTTTTAGTCCCTCCAATATGTGTTTATATACCCTTAAGCAAAAATTAAGTAAAAGCAAATAAGAGCGAGATTAACATTAGCATTCCCATTCCTTGATTCCAATTTCCTTCAAAATAATCTAAACGCTACCTAGTGCCTGAACATGGTTTCTGTTTCAATTGAGTCCCTACCAAAAAAAAAAATTATGATAATAATGATAACTAATAATAAAATGCCATCACCTTTGAATTTCCATCTGAAATATTGAAAGGGTGCTGGAGAGTTTCTAGGAATCTCCTCAAATCCCACCCTTTCCCTTAAAAAGATCTCCCAAACAAAAGGGGAAGGGAAACTCCTGTTAACTTTACATTCCTTTCCCCTCGAAACCACTCCCCCAAACATAGTTTTAGTTTTCAGTTTCTTTCATTCAAGCCTTCTTACTAAAATTTTATATTTTACAGTTTCCCAATCATTAACCATTTGTTAAGAGGGACTAACATAATATAACCAGTTTTCTGATTCAAAATTCTCCATTTGCTCACCCGCTAGACCAACTTGAGGTTTGCAACTGTTGGATTTAGATCTCTTGTGAGGTAAGGCAGGTGGTAAATGGTGGAACTTGGAGATGGTAGTCACATCATTACTAAGGGTAGCCATCTGACTTCACTTGGTTATGCTGTGTTAGTCTTTTAATGGATTAGTGAAAATTGGATCAAATTGAATCATTCAAAATTCCAATACTAATTCTGAAATGATCGAAGGTTGAGGAACTTAATTGAAACTGACCCTGAAATTTAAGGTACTCAAAATTCTAAATAATTTACTTTATGTTTTAAGCTGATTTTTTTAACCTATACAAAGTAAATAGCCAGATGGTACAAGCAAATAAATGTATGAATACCTATCTCCTCAACCCGCATAGATTTTGTTCTTTTCCTCTTGGGTGGAATTATCATTGAGATGGATAATTATTTGAATCAATGGATTACTGCTGACTACTCGGATGAACTTCCACTAATATCGAGATTGGGAATGTTTAATATGTATTCTAGATTTATCAAATTGTGAAATAGAAAAGAAAGGCGTACTGTATGGTACAGTTAAGAAGATACATACCATCCATATACCAGCCGTATGTGTTTCACATGATACTTATAAGGTGTGGCTTACCACTTCTGCTTAGGACAGTGTATTTTTTTTCCTGCTGAGGTTACTAGTGAGTTCTTTTACCCTGGAAATTTTATATTATGGGGAGAAACTCGTTTCTAGTACTTGCACAAAAACTTCATGTGAAGTGCTTGCATAGCTGGCATGTGTTTTTGCATATATGAATTGCAATAGGATGTTTTTAGTTGATTGTAGATTTCGTTAATTTTTAAGCTGCAACATTCTTCACTGTGATTTGGCACTGAATCTATGTCACATTTACTTTTGACAGTAGTTTTAAACTTGAAGCAGTGGAATTGCAATCAAGCAGTACATTTATTGTGGTAGCTCTTCTATCCAAATACTGAACTGTGTGTACATCCATTTAGATTCGTAGTGATCGCAAAGGTAAAAAATACAGGTATTGATGTTCTGAGTGACAGTGATCTGTAAATATTCTCCATTGTTAGCATCTTTAACCAGAAAGGCATCAGGTTATGTTACCTTTTTTTCTTTTTTTTTGTCTATTTCCTGATTTGTTTTCTGACGATTGGCATGCGTAAAATACACAGTTTATTTAATGCAGTAACTCATGGAAGTTGACTTTTAGTCTTTCACCTTGTATTGCTCCATTTGTGCATTGACTGTTAACGTATGACATCTTTCCCAGTCATCACAAGTAACCAACCTCCATTACTGAATCTGTTAAGTTGACCTATTTGCTTTTGATTTTTTGAGTATATTCTTTGGTTCAGGGTTTTACGAGGGCCGTGCTAAATTGCTAATCATATTTGCATGCCAATCAGTACACCTCAACTCTTGATCCATCCAACTAAAGCAAAGTTGATTTAAAAGTTAACTTAAATTTCTTGAAGTTGGAGAAAGAGGACCTTCCTTTCAGTCACCATTAGCAAATTATACAATCTTGTTTAGATTACAACAGTCTACTAGACATCAGCTACATGGTTCAGGCTTGTAAAATGCCAGATAAATAATGAAAGCGCCTCTTTTAGAAAGAACAACCGGAATTTTCTGAGTTGGGGGCGAGGAGTCGAGAACTTATAGTCAATTAGAGCCCACACTCGGGAAATATTATAACAAAACTAGCATTGAGAATGGAAGTTAATTTTAGTCACAACACAGTTTAAACTAGTAAAACCCCGGATGCCAAAGGAGAATTATACAAATACAATGAAGACTGAGGACACAGAATTGGTAATCAAAGTCAACTAGGTAGCTGACATTTCATAATTTCAAAGTTTCAACATCTTCAAATGCCGGAAAATCCTTCTTCAGATCTTCCCATTCTTTCTCCACCCGCTCCAACTCCCTCTCGGCCTTCCTCTTTCGGAGATTCCATTTTGGTTCTTCTAGGAGATACCGAGTGAACAGTCCTCCCTTCTCCTCAGTCTCTTTGAAGAGTTTCTCCATTTCTAATGAATTGTAAGCCTTCAACTCTTTCACCTTTTTGAGCCGAGCTTGTAATTCGCTAACATATGTTTCAAGGGTCTCAATCTCCTGGTCACATTCAGCATCAACTTTCTGAAAACTGTCAAAACGTGCAGTTTCAGCATCAAGCTCAGCTTGTAAGGCATTTCTGGATGATAAAAGGTCAGTAACTTCTGAGATATCAGACTGAGCTTGCTTGAACAACGAGGTGAGAAGAGAGAGTTCTTCTCGAATCTTATACAGAACAGAAGATTGGTCAAGAGTGCAGTTCTTGTCAGACAAAAGGGTAGAGATCGCTTCCTCCAGACTTCTAGAGTGTTCACGATAAGAGACTGATTTGAAATCTAGAGACTTGAAGCTTTCAACAATTGCTTTGGCTTTCATAACCTCTTCAACGTCAGAGTTAGTGTGCTTGACTGGTTCGGTCTCATCAGTGTGGACTTCAATGGACTTTCCCTTAACAAGTTGTCTCAAGTTGCACAGCCATATTTTGAAATCTTTGCCTTTGGAAAACTCATTCCTGATAGTGGAATGATTCTGTAGAGCGCCACAAGAAATTTTTTATGGCCCTGGTAAGGAGGTAAGAAGATAAAGTGAAAGGATGAGCACATGTCTAAGGAAATACCTTATCAGATGGTTGGGATTGGTCAGGGGCAGCTCCGGAGCTGGCTGAATTTTCAGGAGATTCTTCAGCCTTAATCTTATTGGCTTTCCTAAACACCTCCTCGGTCTGAGCTCTTTTGGTAGAGGAGGTGGACTTGGAGAGATCAAAAAAGAGCTTGACAGCTAGCTCCTCACCATGATCTGCTTTCCTTGACATGGAAACTTCAAGCTGAGGTTCCGAACTTTGGGTTCCCGCTTCGAGCAAAGCCTGTAAGAGGAGAAAGCCAAATTGATACATATGGACTAAAAGAAATATCAGTCTTAAAATATAAGTACCTTAAACTTTGAATTGTCAGTCCCTTTTGCTGTCCCATATTCGAGACCTCTAGACTGGGTAGAGGAACAAGACTTAGAGTGTTCCTCCAGATGCTCGTCTCCCGAATCTGATGGAATTTCTATGAGCTGAGAATTGGATGACTGAGGCTCATGCAACTGCAAAGCACCTTCAAAGGGAAAACAGGATCATAACATGTTAAAGGGAGGGAAACAAAGAAGCAAACAGAGTTCGTCAGCGATAAATCATCAACTAGGTCACATGATTTCATAAGCATAAAAGACACGGTGCATAGCCAGCCAATAGGCAGGGAGGTTTAAATAAGTTACTTCCTTCTAGGCCTTCACAAAACATCAATATTTTCAATTGGGTCAACAATGCCACAAGCCTAGTGGCTAAGCCTAGCCTTACATCGTCAATTTACATATGTTAGATGCTATGAGCATTGAGCAATAGTAGTTTCAATTTCAGGCTTCAGCTAGCTGATAATGGCATAAGATACTAGTAAAATAGCCAAATATGCGAATTGTAATCTGCACTGGGACTGGAAATGAAATGTTCAACTTCAAGCTATCAAAATTGCACTTCCAAGTATTCAATTTTTCAAGCAATTCACAATTCAAGTTACTTAAATTATAGTGTAAGTTACTTGTATGTAATTTTCCTCTTCTGGGTCATAAATTTTGGGCAAATGAAACCTCAAGCAGTAAAGCAAAAACTAATACTAAAATAAATTAGATAGATGCATATACTGTAGTACTAACCTGGAAATTTGTCTGCCGAATCTGCAGAACCGGCGTCGGCGGCAGCAGCACCACCAGAGGAATGATCGGAGGAGTGGCCGGAGAAACATGAATTCTTGCTGCTACGGACGAGATTAAGGCGAGCTGAAGGGCCGTACATGGCTTTAGCAGCTTCATCGTAAGCGATTGCAGCTTCGATGGCGGTGGGGAAAGTGCCGAGCCAGAGCCTGCTACCCCTATTAGGCTCCCGAATTTCGGCGACCCATTTGCCCCAAGTGCGCTGGCGAACGCCCTTGTAGGTGCAGAAAGCGTTCTCCGGGCCGCCTTTACCGCGCATGCAGCCCTTTCTAGAGCTTGCCTGTGCCGGCTTCTTATTCAGTACTTTCTTCTCCCCCAAACCAGCCATGACTGAAGATTTGGACATTCTAAAGAAGAAGAAGGATTAGTATTGGTAACAGTGATGAGACAGAGTGATGATGAGAGAGAAAGAGATGGTGCATTGGCTGGTACGGGGGGGGCTAGAGGGGGGGGTTGGGTATTTTAAT
>JAYMTT010000410.1:0-13435 GCA_036898025.1 Hypseocharis bilobata
TGATAAATTCAGTTTTTTTTTTCTTTTTCTTTTTTTTTGTACTGACAGGTTCAGCTTTGAGAGACATGAACGAGAAAGATTCTGGACTGACTGGAGATGGAAGTGATTATTCTACTGGAAATGATAATATAGTAGAAAGTGTTTCAGACTCTCGCAAGAAGCTTAGTAGCATCTATGAAAATGTTTTGCTTGTTGATAATGTCTTTTCTGCAAAGGAAGTTGTTCGGATGCTTACAAATCAGTACAGGCATCTTGTACATGCATGTGATACCGAGGTTCATATTATCCTTATGTTACAATTTTTTTGCTGCTCACTTATGTAGTTATGCATGCTATAAAGAAGTACATATCCTACTCGAAGTCACCTTTTTTTTTCACCATATATATTTAAGTTTTGGGGGTTTTCCGAGTTACGTTAAATTCTTGAATTTTGTAATATTGACATCCTACAGGTGGCCAAGATTGATGTAAAGCAAGAAACACCTGTTGATCATGGAGAGGTAACATGCTTCAGTATTTATTCTGGACCAGAAGCGAACTTTGGAGATGGGAAGTCCTCTATCTGGGTAGATGTTCTTGATGGTGGTGGAAAGGATATTTTGCTTGAATTTGCTCCATTTTTCGAAAACCCTTCCATCAAAAAGGTAAATCTCCTCGCTCTTTTTATCTTGATGGACGTTTTTATATGCAGCACTTTTTATTAGCATTTTTTTTTTGGTTTTCTGATTGGTATCTTTCCGTTAGCATGATTATTTTATATATATGTCACTGCACTAGTAACGTTGTGAAGTGCCTTGGCAATTTTAGTGGTACTGATCACTTTGTACGTATAATTTCACATTCAGTGGGGAACTGGACCTTGGAACTAACTAGTCCATTATGATTAGCCTATTTATATATACATACATAAATAGCTCTCTCTGTCTCTCTGGGTTGGCTCACAAGGGTTCTATCTAACCATTTTGTTTTTACTTGTGATCGATATAGTTTTGAAGTATTTATTTTTATAGTTCATTGAATTTCAAAATTATCCATATTCCAGACGCGCTTAACTGTATTTCACCTGTCTTTTTTTAGGTTTGGCACAACTATAGCTTTGACAACCATGTTTTGGAGAATTATGGATTTAAGTTGTCTGGATTTCATGCTGACACAATGCATATGGCACGATTATGGGATTCATCAAGGCAAACAAAAGGTGGATATTCTCTTGAAGCACTTACCAGTGATCCAAAGGTCATGTCTGGGGTGGAATTGCGTCCTAAAGAAAATTTGATTGGTAAGATATCAATGAAGACCATTTTTGGCAAGAAAAAAGTGAAAAAAGATGGATCTGAAGGCAAGATGGTCACGCTGGCTCCTGTTGAGGAGTTACAAAGGGAAGAAAAAAAACTGTGGGTATCTTATTCTGCCTTAGATGCAATAAGCACACTAAAGCTTTATGAGAGCTTGAAAAGCAAACTATCAGATGAACCATGGTGTTTTAATCAGAGATTAGTCCGCGGAAAAAGCATGTTCGATTTCTATGAGGAATACTGGCGTCCCTTTGGTGAGCTTCTAGTTAAAATGGAAACTGAGGGGATGCTGGTTGATCGTGAGTATCTTGCTGAGTTGGAGAAGGTGGCCAAAGCAGAGCAAGAACTTGCTGGTAATAGATTTCGTAATTGGGCATCCAAGTATTGCCCCGATGCCAAGTATATGAATATAGGAAGTGATGCACAACTGCGCCAACTCTTTTTTGGTGGTATGCAGAATCGGTACGTATTATTATAATTATTTTACTTTATGTTTTTTTATAATTTTCTTGTCTATATGAATTTCGTTTCCAAAAGAGCAGTAGAAGAATACAACAGTTAGAGCTCAAAACTTGGAAACACACCCAACACACTGCTTATGGAGTATCAAAATAACACTAAATTGTGGTTACATGGAAGAATATACTATCCACAACATCTATTTAATTGATGTTATTATTTGTGCTACACTAACGCCCTAGCTTAGACAAACTGCACATTTCAAATATTCTGCATTGATTGCCACTTGCAGCTTATCTTATAATAGTGATATTATATTACTTCCTTATCCTCCTGAAAATGCTGTAATTAGTTTCATATATAACATCTGTCTTTAACTTCATTTCTTAGTGCAGTATGGAATGCTGATGCTATATATTTTAGCCTTTTATTTTCTGTTTTATATTTATGCAGCTTCTTTTTACCTATATACTATTAAAATGAGGGTTTTCATTTGGTTTTTTGCACGGCGAATACCTTCTAATGTGTTAATTACATGGTTCATGCTGCCCTTCACTTGTCTTTCTTTCTTCCATTCTCATCCCTCTTTTTATCTATCTCTGCATCACACTTACACTCTCTCTTTCTGTTATTTTACATTTCCGGCCTCTCTATTTCTTGAAATTATTGCAACAAATGTGTATTATTTTTATTGATTTCAAAGTGAAGAGAAAAATACATAGTCCAGCAGACATGTAATGCCTTCAATGCCACACTTTTTTTTTTGTTTCTCTTCCATGGTTCTCTTCTTCCGTCTCTAAAGGACATATCCTTGTTTCTTCATTTTCCAAATGTTTATCTATCGAGCACCAATATTCATGCACATGTTATGCATGCTCCTGTTTGCTACTTTTTCTAAAAGGATCTAACTGAAAACATTTTATGTGATATTATTATTAGGACAAAGAGTAGGAAAGTGTGCAGGACAATTTGTTTTATAGTTATTTAGATAAAAGTAGAATAAAAGGTGTTTGCAGCAGAGTAGTTATCTAAGTATTCTTTTGATTAAATATTTAGGTTAGACTTTCTATAGAAAAATATTTAATAATTCTATTTAAAATGGTCTTTTTGGGAAAACCTCAAAGCTGTTCATAAACATTAAAAATGACGGTTCATGTCCAACCACTGGTTCAATCATGACATCATTTTAATGTTATGAATATACTAAAAGTAATTTATTTTAAATTCAAATTAGTTATGTACTTACTAGTATCAGACAGATGGTTAGGATAGCGGTTAAAGTGCATTTCTTCTAAATATTAGGTCACATGTTGATCATTAGTAAGTGCTATTGTGATTTTTGTTTTTTGCACATAAAAAGTCCCTTTGTTTCCTGCTACGCCATATTGTATATAAATAGCCAAATCAAATGAAAAAAAACTAATAAAACAGAGGAAATAGCTAAAAGAAAGAAAAGCATTATTGAAATATAAGGTGCTTAGTGTCAAAAGTGGAAAAAGAGCAATAAGGCCTGCCATATAGCACACTTGTTTAGCTTTCACAATGGCTATGTATAGTATCTAAATTTGGAAAGTTAAACAAATGAATATTCAAATTTGATATATAAAGAAAAACAAGTTTGTTATCAATTTCCATCGCAATTTATATATAGATGCCTATAAAAAGTTGGGATAGATATGATTTTTTAGAGACTTTCTTGAGTCGGATCTTCTGATCTTTACTCTCAAGGTCCTCATAGATCTCTGGTTGACCAAATAAATGTTATTTGCTGCATTATAGCATGTAATCGGCAAATCCTGGTATAGTAAAGAAAAGCTAACCCTAATTTAAGATAATCCTTTTTCCATTAGTATGTAAAGAATTATATTTTATTTTACCAAAACCAATGCATGGCATTGGTGAAGATCTTAGGTGTCAGAGCCCATGAAATGCTAAAATATCAAACAAATATTGATAATGTAAGACATTTATCTTTATCTTTAGTTCTGAAAACAAACATCCTAATCATGTCTTCTGCATTTGGTTATCTTTAGTTGAACAGTTATTTCCAGGTTCAATGGCTTTGATGTACTGAATAGTGAGTATTACTTAGGAGCTATGTTTCGTTTCTTTTGTTTGGGAATTTTAATTCATGCATCATTTAGTTGTAGCCTTTTGAGTACTCCTTGGTGCCATTTAAAATTTTGCTTCCGCATACAAGCGCCATACCTCTAAGTTGCTTATTTCCGTTGCAGTTCGAAAAACGATTTATCTCTTCCAGAAGAAAGGATTATCAGAATTCCCAATGTTGATAATGTGATTGAAGAAGGCAAGAAGACCCCCACAAAATATCGCAATATTAGGCTACATAGTGTTGGTGTTAAATTGACAACTGAGATGTACACAGCAACTGGATGGCCTTCAGTTGGTGGAGATGCTTTGAAGACCTTAGCTGGGAAAGTTTCTGCTGACTATGATTTTTCGGATGATACTGATGAATTGCAATTAGATGATGATGTTGGAAGTTCTGTAACAAAGGTTGTGGATACATCTGAGTATGGTACAGCTTATGCAGCATTTGTAGATGGCGGACATAGCGAGGAGGATGCGAGGGAGGCTTGCCATGCCATTGCTGCTTTATGTGATGTTTGCAGTATAGACTCTTTGATCTCCAACTTTATTCTCCCCTTGCAGGTGCTTTCTTCTGCCTTATCTACTTGATTTGCATATTGGTCATCATTATTAGACTGAGTGTGGGATAGCTTTATTTAGGTGACTTTTTGCTTTTAAAATGAAAAGGCTATGGTTGCAGTGTTTAGTGTAGCTTTTGGTGACTTTTAAAAGTTAATTTTGGCTTTTTGAACGTGACTTTTAAAAAGCATGGAAGGAGGTGCTTTTAAAAGCTAGCTTTGGCTTTTTGATTTTTTTGGACAATAATATCCTTATAAGTTTTAAAATTTCCAAACTTACCCATAAAAGTATGCTTGCACATTAACCCTATATTCTCCTCTTTTTAATATCTTTTTTTCTCTTGTAATACGGCTCTAGTCCTCTCACAACCTTTGGACTAAAATATATGTTATCTTCTAATTTATTTTTAAGATATATTTTTTGATAAAAAAGTAAATATTAGTTCACAAGTATAAATATAATAATGTTTTTAATATTTATTATTCTATGAAAAATGTATTACTATATGATTTTTAAAAATTAGTTAGTAACAATTATAACTTGTAACATAGCAATGTCTATTTTGGTAATTTAAGACAACCATGTTACGTTTCGACTGCTTTGCAAAACATTAACAACTTTTTTATTAGTTACTTTTGTACAGCTGTGCCAAGTAGAGTCTTTGTAGCTTTTTAACAATAGCTTTTTCACCGTAACTTTTAATCAGGTGCTTTTTAAAAGTTTCAGCTATCCCTAACTGGCCCTTAGTCCTGCATGATAGCCACTGAATCTCAATTATTAATATTGCATCAATCTATGTAGAGGAAAAGCCAAGACTTTTTTGTTCATGCTTCTTCTAGCAATTAGAGGCTTACAAGTTATGTCTTGGGCACGATTTTATTGTTTTCAAGGTCATAATAGTACATCAGATAAGTTAAGGGCCTGATTATTGTTTCCATGATCTGTATCTCAAAAACCATCATTGAAAATAATGATAAAACAAAAAATCTGGTTCTAATAATAAGTGAAGTGGTTGACTTTTTGGAATTTGCAAGAACTAGTCTAACTACATAGATATTTAAAGAACATACAGGTATATAATTTGAGTGGTTATATATCTGTATCTGTCCTATGCCATTATGTGTCACTCAAGGTTCAAAATCTTAATGGTGATGGTGCAATATCTCTTGCCTGTCTTGCACCTGGAATATGCCACATTATAAGCCATCAAGGTATCAATGCGGGGAGAACTTGCAACATGTGCACATCAAGAATTTTTGTCTCTTACTACTTTAGGCTCTCTTTGTTTCAGAGAACTCATCTTCCTAGATGTGTTCTCTAATTTTCTGGTGTTTGGGGGACAGAAAATAGTTCAACAAGAAACAACCCCTTTAGTCAACAGAAAATTACTTTTTTTCAAAAGAGGAAGTATTTTCCTGAGCTAATGCATGGTTTCACTCTTTCTCGCCTGTGTTCGGACCTCCCAACAAGAATTGCAGCAACTCAACACCAAAGCCAGATCAAATTCTCAATTTGGCCCATGTAAAATCGTTCAAATCAAGTGATGAACAGCAAACATGAAGTGATTGACAAGGTGAAATCCAATTCAGTTTCTCAAATCAACCATCGAATCTCTTTGCCGGAGTAGTAACAGCAACTATCAAACCCTAATCCAAACCCTTCTTTAGAACTAACATACTCACAAATTGCTAATTTAGTCTTGTGATAGATTTGGATGGAGAAGATTGAGAAGTGATAGATAACATCTAGAATTATAGTGTGTGTGTGTGTGTCTAGAGAGAGAAGACGAAGTATGAGCACTGATCTTCTTCTATGAGCATTCCCGCTGGTGAAGGAACATATCTATGTCACTACCATTGGGTATCCTTTTCCCAGTCCATGATGAAGAGTTTATTCGCTGTTTGGATCACACACAGCCAGGAAAATTTTGTTCCTTTTCTACAATGCTGGAGTGTCTTTGCACCATAGGGGCTTAAATGCAAGGAAGTCATCTGGAGACTGCATTATTATTGCCGGAGAAGATCTCTGAGGGTCATAAGAGGAGTTGTAGCTTTCAAACAAGAATAAATAAATGATCATATATACTGTAATAGTTTTTCCACTTGAATGCCCATGTTGCAGGAAATATTTTTGTGTCAAAATATTTTCTGCAGGATGTGTTTTCTGGTGGAAAGTTTTCCCCGAAACAAACATATCCATAGAGTTGTAAAAGGAATTTAATTGTTCAAGCTCAGATACTGCTAATCATATTTAATTAATTGCACATGTATTTGTGAGCTTAACTGAACTGGTTCTTCTCTGATAAATGAGAAAAAAAGGAATACTGGCATTGTTTTCACAGGAGCTATGTACACACATGACAAGCACAGTTGTCTAATAAGTTGAACCAATGCTGTATCACACAATTCAGGATTAAGCCAATTCTTAGATATATTTCTTGCTGGAAGTGCTCTTGATCCTATTGATAATGGGAAAATGTATCTGATCTTCTAAGAGTTATTGCATTATCTAAATGGTAGCAGTAATTAGTGGAGATATTATTGCAAGTGTGATTGGAGAAGGCTAAGCCAGTCAGCTTTGGCATCTTCCTCCAAAATTTCCTAGACATATTCTGGCATGACATGGCAATGTACTTGAATCTCTTGCTAAACAGATTGGCTGAGCGCACATGTACCACGTGGTACATCTTAGTTTATTTTGATCTTGGTTTTCCACAGCACATTTTTGGTTTAGAAAAATTCTACCTACTTTAGTATTGTACCTATCAGTATCCTGAGCAGGAGTAAAGATCCTTTCACCCTGGAATTAACGACCTGGACTGTTGATAACATTTTTTCATTCCTTAAAACTAGGGAAGAAAATGCAACTTTTTTAGTCTCCACTGTATAGGAAAACATAAAGATCTAAATTACCAGTTTGCTGGGCCCCACTATCATAGTTAGTTTAAAGATATTTATGTTCTGATTAGATATTTAGGTAGTTCAGCAATGTATTATGGATGTAAATATATGGTTTTCTGAGTTCAGTCAATATAAGGAGCCTTTATGGTATGGCTATTGAAATATGCACCCTGTTCCTCTCGTGTCTTTTTGTTCACATTTCCCTTCTCAGGATTTTGTCTGGTTTGCATTTTATGGTTACTTTTAGATTTTGTGTCTGTCTTTGTCTAGTTTGACTTTGACTGAAATAAAAACCTCCAATTAGGAGAGTTTCACACTTGGGAGTGGTCGAGGACAAAGTTCCTCAAATATACTAGCTGGTATGAGATGCACCTCTCCCTGCCCTCCCTCTCCAAATGATCAAGTCAACATATATCCAATAATGATTCCCAATTTTAAGCTAATAAATCATCACCTTTTCTATTCTTGCTTTATTTTATTTTATTTATGTATTTTTAATTTTAAATCTGTGAGATAGTTTATGATGTTATTTTCTCTATGGCACAGGGGAGTAATGTGTCAGGCAAGAACGGGCGTGTTCATTGTTCACTAAATATCAACACTGAGACTGGGCGTTTATCAGCTAGGAGGCCAAATTTACAGGTTAGTTTTTAATTCCTTACGACTGTTCTAATTAACTCTAAATAAGTATTACTTCATCGTTTGCAAAAGAGGTTTTCTACTATTCCATGCAGCTAAGATAGTGACAACTACAATAAAATAAAAGTTTCCTTGTGATACAATTCGAGTAGAAAGTTTATAGTCATACCTTCTCTTGCTTGTTTTTGTCGTTGAATAAAATATGACTAGAATGGTCTACCAAACATGCTAGTCTCTGACCTTTAATTAGACTCTGTTGACCTCATTATTGACGAAGGAGCTTCATAACTTGCATGTACAGAATGCTAAATCATGCAATAAGTTGTTCCAATTTTTTAGGCAATCTGTTAATCATCTCATTATATATTGTAAAGTGGATCAAGAGGTGCTGTGAGTCATTTCAATCTTTTGGATTGGATTATGCCTGAGAATGTTGCTCAGTTTAGTGCTTCAAGAGGTTTTTGAGAAATCACAGGAGAGGGAAAGTCCGGAATGCAGCTTCTCCTTGCATTCTCTATGTGATGAGAGCGCAATATAACTTTCGGAGGGGAGGAATGTTTTTCAGTTGAAAGTGGCAATGTTGCATATCCATCATAGTAATTCCCCTTCTAAATACAATTCCTTTACGTTTAAGAATGTCTCAGGCTTAGTCCTTAGCTTCTCTTTTTTAGTTTAATCTGAGTGTATATTTCCTGTAAAAATAGGATTATGCTTCTGTTTGTCAAATTTTTACTTAAAAAAAAAAAGTACAAAAACATTTTACTTTTGAGTCTATGTACCAGCTGTTTTGTATGTTGTATAAATGACCTCTGCATGTGATTGGATTGTTTGCTGAATTAGTCCCTTATTCTAACAGAATGTTGACATTTTACTTTGAAGTTCTTGCACCAGATGTTGCGTAGATTACCTGTATGGTATTAGATCGTGTTCTGGATTAGGTGCTGCATACAAACACAACATTTAGTCTTTTACTTATGAGTCTATGCATCAGCTGCTGTATATGTTACATAGGTGATCTCTGATGGGGTTGGATTGCGTTCTGGTTTGAGTCTGTTAGCATTACTTATTAGTTGGTAGTCTTGATATTTTAGTATTGTACTTTGAGTTTTTTCCTGACACGATGAAATGGGAAAAGAGGGATAGAGAAGAAATAAATTCATTATTATTCTTTCCAAATGTTATACGAATAAAAGCTACTAATAGACTCGGTATTATGCAAAACAGAACCAACCTGCTCTGGAGAAGGACCGGTATAAGATCCGTCAGGCATTCATAGCTTCACCTGGAAACTCCCTTGTTGTTGCTGATTATGGACAGGTATTCTCTTTGAAATATCTATGCACTCGGCATTTCATGTATTGATTGGAGTATGTGTTCATATCCCAGCTGGAACTTAGGATTCTTGCACATCTTGCTGATTGTAAGAGCATGTTGGAGGCCTTTAGAGCTGGTGGGGATTTCCATTCAAGGACTGCAATGAATATGTATCCCCATATTCGTGAAGCCGTAGAGAAAAAACAAGTGCTTCTTGAGTGGTATCCAGAACCTGGTGAAGATAAACCCCCTGTTCCGTTACTGAAGGTAAACTGTGAATTTTTCTTCCTTCACAATTTTGGTTTAGGTATTCCTGTTTCTGTTTCTTTTCTCTTTTTTTTTTTTTCATTTTTTTCTGTGTGTGGGGGAAATAGAGAAATAGGATTTTATGTTACTCATAAATGATACTGAGAATGGCCTAACGTTCAGACAATAAAAGGAAGGCACGATTCAATTAGCAATAGATAATTATGAAGGAAAAGAATGGAGAGGAACAGAGGTTTTTTGAAGGTATAGAGATGTTGGGCATGGTTTGAAGTTGTCTGATGTCGACAAAGTATAAGATTCCTACCCCTTTTTCTTTTCCTGCTTTCTTGGTTAGTGTAAACTTTTGGCTTTAAGTTTCACAAGGGATGTTTTTTTTCACATTTCTTGTGTACAAGGGGTTTCGTTATTTTTAAGTTAAAACTTTTTTTACTTTACAGAAAAAGAAGGAAAAAAAAATATAGGACTGTGATTTGTGGGCAAATAAAAAACTTCAAGTTCTGGATGTGTTGCATGGGATTTATATTTCATGTATCTGATTTTAATGATAGTTTGAGTTTAGACAATAACATATTTGGCCAACTTGGAAAGGGATAACTACTTGATGCTTTAGTGATGAAGAATACAAGTGCCTCTCGAAAAAAAGCAAGTTTGAAGACCCAGTTCTTTTAAAAAAGACTATCGCTTAGATGTGTGAGTTTGAAGTTTTCATAGCAAGTTACTGTTTGCATCAATTTCAGTGGGATTCTATTTGCATATTTGTTGATTCAGTTGGGAAGTGAAGTTTTCATTGTCCAATTTCAGGGTTAACTTTCTGAAATCAATATAAGCTTTGTTGTTAGTTTTCTGACTTTGTAGTTCTGTTAGCTAATGAAACTTTCTAGAGACTTTCTGCTGTTGATTTTTTTCCTTGGTTCATTGTTCTGGATTTTTTTTCAAACCTACAAAGTATTATACACACACACACATATATTTAATGGAAATTTTTCTAGAAAGATGTTCTCTTTCCTAGACAGGGAGTATGTAAGAACAACCTACAAGAGAATTATAACCTACAATTTAAGCTATCCAATAAGTGTGAAAAAGAAAAAGAAGTGAAACTTGGAATTTGAAGGCAACCAAGCCAACATAGATCGGGACCAATAAAGACTTCAAGCCATGCACCCAAAGTATACACATTTAAATATACATGCACTGAAACACACCACATGATGGTACTCTAAGTATCAAAACTACTATCACTGTCCTGGAGAGAAAGCTAAAGTCCAGAGGTACCTAGCTAAAGAGTAGTGTAGCAAAAGATAATGTACTGCCTTCCCCCTGCTCTTACACATACAATATCTAATCCAATTCAGCGTGCTTTTTCTGGAGTCTTGATTAGATTATCTACAGTGGGAACCTTTCCCGGGATAGCTATTAAACGAAAAGCCGTTCTTTCTTGATTGCTCTAGAAGTGATTACTTTTGTGAGGCTAGTAGTAGTTCTCTTTATTCTTTTTATTTAATCTTATTTCTTGTTGAAACTAGGATCTATAAAAAAGTAAAAAACTACAAATAAGAAGACGCGAGATAAATCAACAAATCAAAGATGAAGACTTTATAAAAAGACGAGTCACAAACCTTAAAATCACCTTTATAAGATAGGCTACGAAATGAGTTGTATATCTAAATGGGGTTGTATTAAAAAAATTGCATCCAACTCCCCGGTATAAAGTAGCTGAACCTTGCCCTTTATGAACTAAGGAGGTGTTTGCCAAACTATAGAACCAGACCCCGGTTTCATGGCCTTCGGATCTTCTCCTTCTCATATCATGTCCAAGGTCGATTTGTTTTGATTACTCTTTTTTGGTTCCCTAGGCTAGGCGACCTTGTGGATTTATTAAATAATGCAGATGGCTGGTAAATAAATAACGATTAATTGGGTAAGCAACTTAGTATTTGTGACTGGGGGTTGTGGGATGGTATGGAGATTTCTCTTACTTTTACTTTTTGACACCTATGTTGATATCATTTTATAACACACAAGTTCTATTCTGTTACTGCAGAGCCCATATTTTTTTGCATTTATTTTTCCAATTACCAGTGGTTATTTAGGGTTGCATATATCTTTGAATGGTGAAATTGCTTGCAAAGTACAAATTATGAGTACAACCACTATGGGATCAAACCTTAATGCTTCTATTCAAGATGTAGTTCAACACCGTGCCTTTGCCTTACTGGGAGTCTAAACTTTGGCATTTTGACCTCTTGAAGAATGAAGATGATTTGTGATGGAACTGAAACAAAGTTGAGACTTCTATCGCATTCTACCACTTGGATACTTATGGAGAATAAATTCGTTATCTTAATAAGTATGAGGAAATGGAGGACAGCATTTAAATTTGAAATCAGAGGTAAAGAGCTTAGACAGTGGATGCCAAAATTTCCTTAAAAGAATTGTAAGATACTCTATCTGACCAGGTGTGATAAACGTGAGCTGTCCAAGCCAGCTTGTAAACAGCTGCTTGAAATCTTTTTCCTGTACCTCCATTCTCAATATGATTCAATTGCTAGTTCCAAGAAGCATGCCTTCTCTAGTAATAGTTATAGAACACAGATTCAAGATACTCCTCAAAACTGATTAAAAGAGGATGTATGGAAAGAAAAAACCTATATTTTTCTCTGTTCTCATCTTCTTGCCAACAGAGAACACATAGTATGAACGTCATATCCCCATTCCACCTAGCCTTGGTACATAATGCTGAGATGTAAAAGTTACTAGTGTTTTAAGATTGCAACAATCTTGCAGCTTGCTATTCTTTTGAACCCTCTATCTCCTTCACTGGGTACGAAGGCAGCTGCCCACTTTATCACTATTATCATGCAAAGCAACAGATGCAAAATTTTGCTCAGTTCTATCACCTTCTTTAGAAGCAGAAAAACATCTGGCTCCAATTTCAATTGAATTCATTAACAGTGGAATTAATAAGCTGCATTGTACCAACAAAAGAGATGTTTAGCTAACCAAGAATCAATTCTATTAGTAATTTTATTTATGAGAGGTCTATTATCATTGTATATTGACTTTTTTGCTAGTACAAGTTCTTGTGACGAATAAGTTGAGAAAATCTTCTAGATAGTTTCTAGACAAAGATTTAAGTGATTGTCTTTTAGCTTTATAAAGATGAGTTATGTATTTATCTATATTTGCTGAGTATTGTATTAACTTTTCTTGCCTAGTTTTGTCAGTTGGCTTGTCATTGCCCCCAATTAGTGTGTAATTCGGAGATACACTATTCTTGCCTGTAATGGTTTGGTATATAGTTTGACAGAGTTTGTTAATGCTATATCTAAAAAAACCAGAACTTTCCTAAATACTTGATCCAGAGGATTCAATTTTGACCACTTTCTTATGTCCTGAAGGCAATCAGAAGTTATTAAATTCAGGTTGTTATTTGAAACTCAATTGCACATTTTTTTCAGGATGCCTTTGCTTCCGAAAGAAGGAAAGCTAAAATGCTGAACTTTTCCATTGCGTATGGGAAAACTCCAGTTGGCCTTGCTCGGGATTGGAAGGTACCTGTGTAGTGCTTAACCTAAAATAATCTGTAACTATTTCCAATGAAACTATGATTGATTTGCCAGGAATGGTGGTTGTTATCGCTTTTCTCAGGTTTCTGTAAAGGAAGCGGAGGAAACTGTCAATCTCTGGTATAAAGAAAGACAAGAAGTCCTTGCTTGGCAACAAAAGCGTAAACATGAAGCCTGCACAAAAGGACATGTTCACACATTGCTAGGGCGGGCCCGCCAGTTTCCATCAACTGCTCGTGCGACTCGTGCACAAAAAGGTCACATCGAGCGGGCTGCTATCAATACTCCAGTGCAGGTTCCTCTCTCTCTCTCTCTCTCTCTCTCG
>JAYMTT010000411.1:0-13433 GCA_036898025.1 Hypseocharis bilobata
GCTCAATTATCAATTCAAAATGAGAATGATCTTTTGCACGATTTTGCACAACTTCAGTGCGCCTCAATGGATGTTGACGCTCTTCCTTCTTAAGTTTCAACTTGATTTACCTACGTGTTCGATCAGGAAATAATTGTTGTATCATTGATAAATCTATCCCAAACTGTTGAATACCCTTATAGAATAATTCATCATCTTGTTTTAACTATAAGACTAAAAATTAAAGTAATGGGAGATCATTTGAACCGTAACGCCTCCTTGATTGTTAGTAAATCACCATTCTAGTCTATATCAGAGGTCTCATCTTCACTATGACAGCTTCCTTGTGTACCATTGTTGGAATTTTATTTCCTTCTTTAAGAAAAAAATTGCCTAGCAAAATTTGTTAATCATTTTTTATTCTGAAGTAGTAAACATTTTGCTACAAAAATATTTTTGTAGCTACATTAGCTACAAAACTTTCCGTAGAAAAAGTGTTTATCCAATTTTGAATCTCAAGTAAAACATATTTTTCTACATAAATGTTTCCATAGCTAAAGTAACTACGGAATTTTCCGTCGAAAAACATGATGCCACATCTTAAAAAAATTTATCGGTATTTTTGCTACGAAATTCCGTAGCTGATATTTTTTCTCGTAGTTTAGCGATAGATCGTAAAACAGTAGCGAATTTCGTAGCTAATTGTCACTATTAGCTACAGAATAATTTATGTAGCAAACAATCCATAGCAATAGCTTGTTTTTCTTGTTGTGAAATTCATTGGCACTATGAAGAAGCTCTAATTAATCCATACTTACCCCTAGGAAATAATATTTATAAAATTGACCCAAAATACAGATGGGTTAATCAACTTAGGTTGATTGGATCAACCAATGGAGTCAAAATGTGATTTTGAGGAAATTTCAAGGGGATACTTGGCAAGCTAAGAGGAGTCAAGAAGAAGATCAAATTGGCACAACAAATTAATATTGATCTAGAAGACCCAAATGAAGATGCAACAAATTTGAATTTGCAAATTCATCCAAAATGCAACTTTGGATGAAATGAAATGCAAATGAAGATCCAATGGCCAAGATGATTTGAAGAGCCATATAACTTGGATCCTACCCTCCACTACAATGGTTTATAAAAGGAAGACCTCCACCTCCATTCAAAGGTGAGAGAGAAATAAAGAAACTTTGAAGATACATGCTCTTGAGAGCATCCATATTTTTCTCTCCATGGAAGAAGGATTAGGTGGGTATGTTGAGTGAGCATAATGTAAGCAAAGTTTTCTCATGATATAATAGAAGCTTTTGCATGGTTAGGAAGGGTAGAGTGAACAAAAAGAGAGATTTTTGAGGATAGGTTGAATCATCCAACCTACCATTCAACCTACTTGTGAGATGGCATGAGACCATGAGTAGAAGAGGTTAAGTTAAATGGTTTGCGCTTGAAAAATTCCTAGGATGAGCAAATACTGTAATTGCTAAGAGTTTTTGGGAGTATCAAGCTTGGAAAACTCCTAGGTCTTGGGTGAACCTTGTTTAAAACCCATCATTAGTGATTGGAAATTACTAGTAGGGAGATCCATGGTGCTTGCCATGGATCAATTAGATGTAGGGGCTTGAACCAGTATAAATCTCAGTGCATGATTCTCTAACTCTTCTCCTTACTTGCTTACTTCATATCTTGCTTGATTAGAGTTAGATTTGCTTCAATTTGAGTTTGCATGCTTGATTGACCTCTATATCTACATTGATTGCTTCCAACTGACCAAAATAGGGATTTTCTAATGGAACATAATTTGTATGTCAAAGAGAAACCCAATGTTATGGTAACATGAATATTCCTCTGACTTGAGATTGCGTGGTTGGCTAGTATTAGATTGGTTTATCTTTGACATTACACTAAGTTGGGTCCTATCATGGTTCTGCAACGTGTACGATGTTGGAAATTAGCTATAATGAAGACTAGCTACCACGCATACGCTACACATATGCATGGGGTTGGTTTATTAAAAGAGACAAATAAAAAAAACAAATTATAAAAATGTATAGGTGAAGAAGTGGAAAAGATTAAGAGCCCGTTCAGCAGTGCTGATATTTTTTTACTCAAAAACATTAAGTGCTAAAAAGTAGTTAGGTGCTGATAAGTAGTATTGGTCGAATGGTTAGTTTTGAAAATTGGTTATCAATGGAGAGTGTGTTTGTCTTCCTTTTGATCAAACTGACTTATTTTGACTAACTGCTAAGCACTACCGAACATGCTCTGAGTAAAAGTTTGACTTTTGAAAGTTGTAGTGAAAGTGGATGGTAAAAATGTGGAAGAGCAAAACAAGGCGAAAACAAAACGGACGTTATTTAAGAGAATTACATAAATAACCCTATATCTAATTATTTAAAAAAAATAGATGTCAATTTTAAGAAGAAATAGTTTTTTTTTTTATGGAAAGATATCAAACCACTCTTCTCCCTTAATATCCTACAAAAAAAAACTCTTATCCCTTAATAATATACTACAAATATATGTTGATAATATTCTTTATTTAGTGGAAAATTATATATGATACAGATTATGTCAAATGATCCCTAAATTTGAATTTATATATTTGAATCTAATTTAAGTCAACTAAAGTCAAAATATCATGCATTAATAATAAACATATCAAATGATCAATATGTTGTTCGTGAAATTATCATTTATCCAAGTTCATATGATCAAACCCTGTGGAGATCATATACTATTATTTAATAAAATGATCACACGATCCAAAATATATTAAGATGCCTCAATGGTTAGTTTTGAAAAAAAATAATGTCACGTGTAACGATTTAACGGATAAATTAACAAATTTGAATGTTTCGTATCGATTGTCCAAATAAAGGGAACACCAAGAGTAGAGCACGTAAAAAGACCCGAAAAATGGAAACTTGAAAACCCTAGGCTAGTTGCTAGTAGTCATCCAGCCTCTCAGAGTCAGAGCTACTATACTACGCCTACGAAGACGAAGAAGCTTACACTGTGTCGTGATTGTGAAGGTCATCAAATCAAACCCAGTTGCATTGACGCCCCAAATCCCAGACCAGAGGTCCGTACGGTACATTCACTTCTTCTTTCTTTCTATTTACTGTATTGGTTTATTTCAATTTCCTCTTCAGTCAGTCATGGTCTTCACAATCACAACACTTCCTCCAATCCTTTGATACACTTTTCAATTTTCTTATTATTCACTAATTGGCATGAGTTGCTTTTGTTCTTCATCGAATTATTCAACCAAATGTATATTTATCTACACTCATTCATTCAGTTGTTGCATAGCTTGTACTTAATTCGATTCCTGTGTCTAGGATTGATTCCATTCCACATTATTGATTTTGTTGCCAATGCCTCATGCAGCTAGCTTGTGATAATGTATTATTTAATGGTGGTGTTAATGTTATAGAAAGATATGATTATGAGTGTGCTAATTGTGACAATCCCATTTTCGCAGGCCATTGTAATTTTCTTGTAGTCCAGACCCCGCTAGACTACTAGTATCAGTAGGGTCTGGTTTAGATAAATGGGTGTCGAATTAGCAAGTGAAAAGGCGGGATTTCATGAAATGGAGGAGGAGGCGACTAATTTTAGTGATTTGCAAGTGATACATCATTTTAGGGACATCCTTACAACTGTCTCTTCGGTAAGCATTCTCGATGTTTAAATTTTGTTTTCTCGGCTTAATTTTCAGAACGAGGTTAACGCCATGGACTGCTGCATAGATATGTATTTTAAGTATTTGGGTACTGAGTAGTTCTTCTAAGTTACATAAAGCTAGTTCTTTTGGCACAGGGTGATAGCGAGGAGTATCACCAGCTTCTAGGCCTTTTGCACCATAAGAGAGGTCTGGCCCCTGACCAGGTGGCTCTGCTTGTGGTAGGTCTTGTAATTCTAAAATACCTTGTATTTCACTGAAATTTAAGATTACCTGTCCAATTTCGATTAATCTTGCATGGTGTTCAATTCATGTTTGTCCCTTTTTGGCAGACGAGTTTAAAGGGGCTCTCGGGCGCAGTTTCTTGTATAGACACTACTTACCATGAGTCTCTTCTTTCTACTGTAAGTTGACTAGAGTTGGACTGGCGTGTTTGTCTTCTGTGTTATATTACTAATGAGATAAAACTAATTTTTGTCACTATAATGTTCTTCAGATTTTTTCTATGAGCTTGTGGAACCATGCACCTGATGTAATGGATGCATTGCTTGAACTAGTTATCTCCTTGGTATGTGGGTTTCTTGCATTAGGTATCTACCTACTATTACTACTTGTAAATAGTTTGGCGAGTCTCTTATTATTATTTCACGTTTTAATATGCCAGGCTGCTACAAATGGAACCTATGTTGATTCGTGCTTGGAAATGCTTGTATCCAATTTTAAGCCTCCTTATTCGTTCCTAGAGTTGTTGAGGGAGCCACGCGGCCTTGCGAGAAAGGAACAAGTTCTTTCTCGAGTCCATTCAGCTCTCAAAGATATTGCAGATCTGGTTCCTCTTTCTCCCATGAGACTTGGAATGATAGTTATCCGGAATATGCCAAATATGTATTCTAAGGAAAGGGTGAGCTTCTTTGCCAATATGGTATTCAGGTGTATGTAAACTTGCTACTGTAGTGCTTTTGTGATGTTAATCCTTTCATAGTGGAGAATTTACCATTGTATGGCTCCTTGCCTAGCCATCAATATTTGATTATCAGATTAAGGGTTGCACATTCTCAGTTAGTAATATTTGATTAAAACAAGTTATTTCAGTTCACGGCCCTATTTGCTTTCTGATTCCTGATATAGTAGTCAGTGGTTCTGGTGCCACTGAAGTGGGGGTCATGTATTCATTCGTGCTGTATTTGTGTTTATTTTTATTTTTATGCACGCAATGTTTTCATTAGATGAGTAATGTTAGTGTTATAGAAACTGTAAAAATTCCAGTTAGGTTTATATTTTAAGCTGTCCAAGTTGGCTACCTGTTCGAGATAAGCATTCTATACCTTTAACATTATACTCTGAGCTTATTGCATGGTGGGCAAGTTTGTACCTTCATGTTTGGGTGGCATGTGGTGACACATACTTTTCGCCAGCCACTTGGTAAGTTTGTAGCCTCTTGAACATCCCCTTGCTAAGAGTTGCCTGGTCAGTTATTGTGGTGCGTGGCCGAGTTTCCTCTTACATGTGATATTCTCATCTGCGCATATATAGTTGTTACTTCTTTATCCTTGACCTTTCCATGTTGAAAGCTTATATTAGCTTATACCTGGAAAGTTAAAAGCAGACTAAAGTTTTACTGTTATTTAAAAAGCAACCCTTCATCAAATCATTCAAGTTTCTCATAGATGTCCATTAAATAGTTATATAGTCTGTATAGTTTTCATCTGTAAACCTTTTAAATTGGATTTGACAAGCATTAATATATCTGACTGATAGTTAGTGAATATTGGTTGATTATTATGTTCTTTTGTTTTCTTTTTTGTGCTAATTGCGATTTTCTTTTATATTTGGTTGATGTGTTTATTATTGAACATGTGTTTTGCTGCCTCAAAATGGTGGTCAGAATCAATTAGGAAATAGTGTTGATCATTAGATCTGAAGTGCCAATTTGTGATTGTAGGAGATCATGACATATGTGGAAAACATGTTCATGTTGGAGAGCAGTGCAATTGGAGAACTCATTGGGAGTATAATGCTCATGGGAGTAGTTGACAGGTTGATAGAATTTGATGTAAGTACACTGAAGTTTCCTAATAAATTAGTTATTGAAAAATGGATTTGTACTTATTAATTATTATATATTGTATCTGAGCTTCTTATAGTTAGAGATTGGATGGGATGACGTTTTACAAGATGACTCTAGCAAAGGCATATTTGAGATGGAGCTAGAGGATATGGATGAGATAACAGATGATGAGGTATTGTTCTTATGTCCTTTTTTTGACAGGTAGTTTGAAATATTTATTGGATTGAGCTATAAGATCAAGTTCTGTTTTATTCTGGTCAGAAAAAAGAAAAAAAGAACCCTGAACTTCAGCTTATTTGTTGCTGGCCCCAGTGGATTTGATATTGACAGTAACAAATGTATAAAATGGTAAAAATGAAAATTTGGGAATTGTAGATTGAAACATTACATATATAGAACTCATGTTTTTCACATGCAAGGATTACTTCTTACTAAATCATATGGGTATGTAGCTACTTTGTGCTACGATCTCCCTGTTACAGAATACTGTTAACTGTAAACCTAATATTATTTAGAACATTTATATGAAATATAATGTTTATGAAACTTGATTATTTTAACGAGTTAATGGTTGATGCCAAGATTGTTACGGCCTTTCTCGTGTTCTTGTCTCTTTGTAAAGCTAAGTAGCACAAACAATGTTGAAAAAGAAGCGTTTATGGTGTTGAGTTTGACAACATAGTACTTATTGGTCACTTTTTTCAGCGTCAAGAAGTATCCATCAATTGAAAAATAAAAAAAATCTTTTCAATTTATATGTGATTAGAAGACACCTACTTGGCATGTCTTCTTAGAAATTCAGGATAACAATGTTGTTTTCAATAAAGACACAATATTATCCTTAAGAATAATTCACTTTGAGATTGTATGGCATTCTGCAAAGATGATATGTCTGTGATCTTAGGCTGGAAATCTCATCTTTAGTCTGCTTTCTGTTTAGATGCACGACCTTCAATATTTTATTGGAATCTTGAATCATCAAATAATAGTTGTGCGCCTGTGTCCCATGTAGTTTGGTACTATCTTGTTGTGTCAGTTAACCAACTTTGGTGTGTTGATTCAAACCAGATGACCAATTTTAATTTTTAACCTACTGATGACACCTATTAAATGCTTACCTTGTGCCTTCGATGTGCAAGTTAAAGAAAGTTTTGAGGCTATGTTTCATAGTGGTAGGGAGATGTGATGATGGTTTCAGTTAAGGCCTAAGGATGGTTTCCTGGGAATTAATTTGTCTATCCTGCTTTTTGGTGCACCAAAGGAAATTCGTCAACACAGATTTCCTTGCTAATATTGATAACTATCCTCTAATTTTTTAGCTTTCTTTGCTTCAGCTCAGCAAAACATTTTGATCAGCGAAAACTAGTATCTTGTGAATTCAAAATTTATTTGTAACCTTCAGAAAAATGACTTCCTCCATCCCTAAATTAGAGATTATTCGTTTGGCGCCAATCAAAAGCCACTTTTATTCGAGACTGTTTAATTTGTGGAAAAGTTTTCCATTTCAGAGTTATTTTCTATAAAAAAGCAGAGTTCAGATTACAAAATTGTTACTCATTGGTAATATATGATGGCTGCTGCAGAAATTTAGACCTATCTTTTAGTATTCTTCTCTAGAAGGAAGCCATTTTCCTTTTAAACCTACTCTTCTAACTTCTGATATTATTTGATGCTTGAACATTGTTGTTCGTATATTGTAAAGTAATGTAGATTTAATGTACAGCTTCCAGGCGAATCTTTGAGTCGGAGGAGCTTAGGTGGAAATGTAATTGCTGAAAAACTAGATAGCTTGATGGTTCGAACATTTGAACATCTTGAATCCTGTCAAGCTAGTGGACGTCTGACTGCGGTATTTCGAAATTATAATTTTATGAACTTGGTCTTTCTATCCTCTACCCAGCATATAATATTTTTGGATTTATTTTATGCCATATCAGGTATTTGAAACTCTTCTGCATTCATTTGAGCTTACTATTCTTACTGCACACAAATCAAAATTTACGCAGGTAATGGATACATGGTCCCCATGCAGAAACTTATTTGTTTGTCTTTTTTTTTCCTCTTGAGTTTATCACATGGATATATCCCATGATATTACAAGTGGTTTTTGGTACCAAATGTTAAACAGTATATTGCTCAACTCTTTCCTTTATCTGATGCTCTGTTTCATTGTATATCCCAGTTTGTTATATTTTATGCCTGTGCACTGGATCCTGAAAAGTGTGGTGTAAAATTTGCCACGATGCTGGCTGATATGTTCGTTGGCAATGTGCACCCTCCTATTACCAGGTGATTTGAACTGTGTTCTTTGCATTATGAAATGTTTGTCAATGCCATTCATCTCTTGTTGAAATCTTCAGCCAGTTGATATTAATCAGTTGTTATTTCACAAAAAGCTTGACCGATGCAATTGTGTTTGTCTTGTTTTCTCTTTTCCATTCCATTTTGCACTCAAAGAGACACTGGTATTATGTTAGAAGTACGTATTGGTAACCTGGTATGTATTGGGGATTGGATGAATTGACGCAATGGATTAGTTGATCTTGATTCACAAACTCAGTGCTCAATACTTAGCTCGAACTTGATATAGTTTTGGTAATGATACTCGTGTCTGAGTCCAGGAGATACTTGAGATACTCGAAATCAACTTGAATGGACTTCATTTCTCCAGACAGGTGAACTGAAGGAGAGAAAGAAGTCGGCTAATGGATACTAAGGGTAAATAAGTAACAAGATATTGTCTTTTATAATATTACATAATTAAAAATTGTCTATGACATTAACTCTCGCATTAGGTTCTCAAACCCTTCAAGTATCAAGAAAATCGAACTCTACTCTTGATGTCAACTTGACTTTCATTGCAGTTGAGTTGAGGCGAGGCAAGCACGATTAACTTACAAGTAACTTGACTTGCTTGAATCCCTGGTTTGGGGCATTGTTTTTACTTGTCTATTGGTTGATATGCATCCATTGTCTGTGTTCACTAGAGGGGTAGGATGTTCGTGTCTGTTTTGATGGTAGAATTTTATGCACTCTTGAAACTTTCTATCATTGTGAAGGGCCAAGCAGGCACCCTGACTGCAGGTTCTCCAGCTACCTAAAGGATTGGGCTAGCATAGCCCACTGGGAATGTCCAGTAAAACATAGTAGACGAAGTGGCCTTTACTTTCATGAAAAATTAAGTTTAGTTACTTATACGGTTCAGTGTTTACTGTGTCAAATAACTTGTAAAAATAATATAACAATTTTGCTCTTGCCCCAGGATAGGTAAGGTCTTTGTCATTACTTATAACCTTCTAGTCTAACCAGCACGGTTTCTCTCGTTTCCTATACTTGTCCTTTCCTGTATCCTACTAACTTCTGCCTTCTTTTCCCCAATCCAACATATTGAGTTGTTTCATTGATTATGGAAATTTTGGGTTGAGAGTTATAGATTCATTCATGTCAGCTGACGTTAGAGTTGCATCAGCAAGGTTTTGTTTGACAACCAGCATTTTATTATCGCCATCATATGTCGTACTAAATTCCCTTATGGTTCTTTGCAGGATGAGCGCTGTTTCTTATCTTGCTAGCTATTTGTCACGTGCGAAGTTTCTCTCGGCCTCTCTAGTTACTGGCATGTTGAAAAGGTTGTGAAGCATTCTTAGGACTTGATCCTCAAAGTTCCGCTCATGAATTGACTCGTGTATTCTTGCAACTAGTGAAACCAAGGGTTTTATATTAATATGGTTCTACCTGTTTATGTGGTTTTAGGTTGGTGGATTGGTGTTTGGAGTATCGTGAAATCAAGGATGGTGAGATAGACCCCAAAGCTCATCGACTTTTCTATTCTGGATGCCAGGTATGTGATGCATTAATGTTAAACAGAAATAATTTTTATGGTTGACGAGTAGGGTATTTTAGGAGGCCAAGATAATTCTTTGATAAAATTATTTCATGAGTTTATTTAATTATTTTTATTTTTGCCTTTTATTCCATTTCAAAGGACAAGGAGATATTGAGGATTCATTTAATTGAAAGAATGTTTTAAAGTGGGTTTGTTATCAGCCTTGGCTAATATCCAGAAACTAGAGGATGATTGATAGCAAGTCACTGAATCATGAAATATAATCTTTTTAGGATCACAACAAACCACCATGCTTTTGAAGCCAATGTACTCGGTTGCTGTTTCTCACTTTCTGCTAATTTTCATTCTAGATGCTGGTAGACCTTGCTCCAGTTAGCCCTTTCCTAGGTTGCTCCCTTAGTAGTGGCTGCACTCTAGGGCTGCTCTCCAGGCTCACCTAAGTAGCCATTTCCATGGTTCAGACCTTGGTGGAACCCACTCTAAATCCAGTATTATAAACCTTGACCAATGAGCCCAAAGCCTAGGACTTAGCCTTAGGTATCGTAACACGATTCTTGAAAGGTTATTAAGAGTTTGTTTTTGGACTGCAATTCTTTCTCAGTTAATCTATATGGTGATTTAAGTAAAAATGCTTGTTGTTTGTATTTGTGTGTCTTTGCTCATAGAATATTATTTTACCTTCAAAAATATCTAAGAAACTCATTTTACATTCTAATTGCTTGCACCACACTGGACTGTTTGACTGGTGTTAATACCAAGCTATGTCTGTTACCTTGTCCAGGCAACTATAATCACCACCATCTAACCTCCGTTGCCTCCAAATTTATGATATCTGCCGCTAGTGTTGCCTACAACACCAGGCCCACCTGAAATTGCTAACTTCACTCTTTCTTCCTGGTACCATAGCAACTATATTTGCTTCATTCTACTTATAATATTGTACTACACCTTGTTGGTGTTACCAGTGGGATCAGCACCTATCACTGGCATTGGCGCTATTGCCTCCATAGCTGTGGTTGCTTCCACCAGTTTCAGTGTCAAAAAGTTAACTAGTCTGCAATCTACAAATATCTCATTCTGTCTTCACCATCATTGTCGCCTTACCCTGTGGTAGGTTTAATAATAGACATAATGCATTGTTTTGCCTGTACCAAGCAAATATTGTCTACATATTTCATTCATTTTCTTAGTCATTTTATAGGGGTACCAAGGGACAAAATGTCATGCCATTTTACGTGCAACTGAATAACCATTTTGGTTTCATGTGAAACTGGCATGATACCCTAGAGAAGACTATTGAAACCTAATGGTTTCAATTCATGTGGTATTGTTTCGGTCTGTTGTGGACCGAAGCATAACTGTTATGCACGAAACAACGCCAGAGATGCAACTTTTTCAGCATAGGGAACAAAATTGAGGAGTGGAGGATCATAATGAAAGAGAATCCTCTGGTCTGATTGGAACGACATCAGCAGTATAGTACCCTCAGACTCATTGGATATTAGAACCAGGTAACGTCCAATGCTCTTCTGCTTCTGGGGATTTTATACGTTAGTCCCCCTTCTCTCTCTCTCTCTCTCAATATTCTAGATGGGGGAAGAAGGGAGTTTTGGATTAACATCCAAACAGGCCCATTTCATCCTTTTGTCTTTTTTTCCTTGCAACTCAAGTAAACCTTTTCCATTTTTTTTTCTTTCTGGAAACTGAATTCCAAACAACACCATTCTCTTGGTGGGATTTCTGCAGAGAAGAATCTTTTCTGTTCCGCATAACCAATTTTTTCTTTCAAGTTAGTTTTAAATCTTTTAATATTAAATTGTTTGAATTGTATTTTGAGTAATAAATTTTCTTTATCTCCTTTCATGTTATGCATTTGATTTGGGTATATTTACAAGTAGGTGATGTATTTGACTAATAGATTTTTTACATGTCCTTGGTGAATTCATTTTTGTGTGGTACATGATTTTATTTATTATAATCCTTAATTTGATAAGCTTTTTACAATATCATTTAATAAATTTGAATATATATATATGTATATATATTTATACTATATTATTAAGGGAGAAGGGTCGGCTTGGTCTTTTTCCATAAAAGACCATTTTCTTTTAAACTCACATGTACATTTTTTTCTCACACATTTTTACTATCCACACCCATTACTTCCACAATTTCTATATTACCTCTCCCACGTCTTTATCTATTTATTTAGTTTTTCTCTTTAAAGCAACCAGGCACATGCGTAGCATGTGCGTGGGAGCTAGCTATCTTTTGTTCTAAAACTGCTTGTTTCCCTTACTGGTTGCTATATAAGCTCATAATTGGATTAATGAATTCCTAGATTGGTGCATGTGAGCGTATGCACAATAGATGTTCTTACACCCGGATTCATGTGGACGCTTGTCACTTACACTCAGGGATAATAGGATTTCTAGGGAAGCTTTCTAGGATAGTTTGCTTTCGAACTGTAATGATTGATTGGACTGTTTTAGCGGTTAAGCGAAGTTACTAGACTGAGATTGACTCAGGGTAAGATCATCCAACTTTTGCATAGTAATAGCTAATTGCTAGTCTGGGGAGGGGGAAATCATCTATAAAGGAATTACATATTCACTATTTACAGTTCTAGCATAGTAGCCATGACATTTTGTGTGAGTGTGCAACAAAGGGAAAAGTTGCTTGATTTCATATTATTTATGCTTTTTTAGGAGTCTAATATTGCATGATTAGATATTTTTTTTAAATCCATTTTTTATTGTTTCTCCAAATCTCTTCTTTGGGCTTCTGCATCTCATATTTTGGTACTTCCATATGATCAGCTTGTCAAAATTTTCGTCTATATTTAAATTAATTTTCTATCTAGTATGTTCGTATGCCAAGCTGATATATACAACTATGAATGAAACAGAGATTGGGCTAGGATTGACAGGATTTGGTGTGTTCTTCTCATTCCTGGGTATAATCTTCTTCTTTGACAAGGGATTACTGGCCATGGGAAATGTAAGGATCACACTATCCACTCTCTTTTTCAGGCTTTTCAGTTGTTTTGCATATTGTTGATATGATGATGACTATTTAACGCTGTTTTTCTTTGTGGCATATAATCAGATCCTCTTCTTCTCAGGAGTGACTCTAACCATCGGACCGAAGTCCACCTTGCAATTTTTCATGAAACGTCAAAACTTTAAGGTTTGATTTGTTTATTCCATTTATGCGTGTGGTTAGTAGTGATTGCATGTATCTCTTCTTTCTTTTCGTGACCTATTCTTTTATCGATTGACAGGGAACAATTTCGTTTGGCGCTGGCTTCTTCTTTGTTGTTATTGGATGGCCCGTTCTGGGCATGATTCTCGAGGCGTATGGGTTCATTGTGCTCTTCAGGTATATACAATTCTTTATAGTAATTTTGTTTTATATTGCATGTTGGTTTTTAAATTTCACCATTTTCATTTTATATTCATAGTTACTGATGGAATCTATTATGCAGTGGTTTCTGGCCAACACTGGCAGTTTTTCTGCAGAAGATACCCATTCTTGGTTGGCTGATCCAACAGCCATATGTTAGATCGGTATGCTTATTTCAGAGCTCAATATATGTCTTCTTTGCAACAAATCTTTAGTTGACATCTATTATATTGCTTGGTATATAAGCCATATCTTGTCTAGTGGTCCTGTAAATGATTACTTAAGGACTGCTTAGAACTCTCTATAGCTACTTCAGAAATTCATTATAAGTATATGGTAGTATCAACCTGCAACAAGGGTTTCTCGTCATGTGGTAAATTGGAGTATTCATGTAGACTGGAGACTACTATCTTTAGCCGTAAGGAGCAATCTTGTATTAC